>VZQC01011742.1:2893919-2985917 GCA_009823505.1 Rhizomys pruinosus | reverse complement strand
TCTTGTTACTTACAGCTGATTCTTCAGCCCCAGCTGACCAGAACCCACAGATTACACAGTCCTGATGATCTCTGCTCCCCTTTGAAACTAGAAACTTCACAAGCCAGGCCTCCATCTTCTACAAGTCTTTCAGCAAAACTGTTCCAAGTTCCACAGCCACAATCTTTAGGCATTCAGTGATTTTTCTAGCCCAAAGTTCCAAACACTTCCACAATCCTTCCCCAAAACACCAAGGTCAGGTCTGTCACAGCAATACCCCACTCTTCTAATACCAATTTCTCTTCTGGTGAGTTTGTCTTGCTGCTATGATCAACCTTTTGGATCCCAGCCTGTACTGAGACTGGCAGATCTCCTGGAATCCATTCGGGCCTTCAGCATTAGACTGGGACTACTGAGACATCCAGCCTTGCGGACTGAGCAGTTCCCTGGATTCCCGGCCTCTCCAGTTCGGTGCTGTTGAGCTCCGTCACGTGAGCAAATCAATAAATTGTATATAGTTATATATTCGTCCTGTTGCTTCTGTTTCTTTAGAGAACCCTGACTAATACACCATATTTTAACCCCTATGAAGTACCACCCCTCTCCTGTGCTGAAAACCCTGTTTCCAAGTGTATTATTATAGGAAGCTTTCTTTTTGTGCCAAACGGGGACCACACAGCTCTGCTAAGGGGAGGGGGACACAGCACCTGCCAGCGGGAGCTGGTGCAGAGAGCAGCTGACTACTTCCCGTAGACCGGCCTGTGTGGTACTTCCAACTCAGGCCCTTAGCCTGGACCCATGAGACACGTGTCCCACTCGTGGCTTTCACTTCCCACCTGCCTAGAGACTGCTGAACCCTGGGCAGGAATTTCAGGCTGATGGCTGTTGGCCTATCTTCAGCCTTTGTCCACTCACAACACCAGGTACCCAGATTGGTGGTCGGCACGGGGACCTCTTTTCCAACCCACTGGCCACCCGAACAAAAGGCAGGCCTACCTTGGCCTGTATGCACACAATAATTAAAATTATGGCCAGGAATTCCAGGATGATGTTACTTGGAAATTCAAATTTACTCCTTGCTACAGCCTGTTTTTATAAACCAAATGATATAAGTTCCCAGAGCCAATCATAGCCCCCCCCCAACTCTGCGCCACTGCACACCCTTGCCCCACCCAGCATCACCCACTTGGCCACATTTGCTCCTCCTTGGGACGGGGTCAGAGAAATCCCTTGACTCTCATCCACATGGTGCCCTGAGGCGTGCTAGCTGAGACCTAGCCCCCAATTCAAACTGGATCTTCCTACCTGTTATGAATTTACTGTACTCCACACTAGACAAAGAGCCACTGCAGTCAACAGTGTGACTACTGAAGTGAGCATGGCGTTTCCCTGTGTCTTTCAGGCTTGTCTTTGCACAGAACACCAACCGTTGCATAGTAGGAATCGCTGGTTTCATTTTCCTTTATGTTTCTAATAATTCCTTTTTCAATTGAATAGTACTTTATAAATATGAAAATATTTACATGATTGCAGAAGCAAATCTACAAAGCAAGATATTAATATATTTGAAGTCTGACATTCTCTCATTCTTCCTCCTACAAATAATCACTTTAAAATATCACCTAATAGTGTCCTCTTGTGCCAGGTGTAACACATGCTTGTAATCCCAGAACTGGGAAGACAGAGGCAGGGGATCAAGAATTCCAGATCAGAGGCTGGAGAGATGGCTCAGTGGCTAAGAAGAACACTGGCTGCTCTTACAGAGGACCCAGGTTCAATTCCCAGCACCCACATGGTGGCTAGCGACCATCCATAACTGCAGTTCCAGGGAATCCGACACCCTCTTCTGACCTCCATGAACATTAGATGACAGGGGTGCACTTACATACATACAGGCAAAGCATTCATGCACATAAAATAAAATATTAAAAAAAGAATTCCAGATCAGCCTGGGCTACATAGCGAGTTTAAGGCCAGTCTGGACTATATGAAACCCTATTTCCAAAAAGTATGACTTAATCCTTTCCTATATGAGAAAATAAGTCTATATATTTGTGTACCTCTCCTCTTCATAAAGAAGCATATTCCAAAAGTATTTTTCTTGTTGTTTTCAATTAATAAAAACTGGCTGGAGAGGTGGCTCAGTGGATAAAAATGCCTGCTGTGGAACCCTAAGGACCTGAGTTCAGATCTCCAACACCCACATTAAAACCAGCTATTCCTGCCAGCCTATAAAAGCATAGTGCTGGGAGTGGGTAGAGACAGGAGGATTTCAAGGATTGCTGGGGGCTTCCTGGGCCCCAGTCAGCCTAACCAAATGTCTGAGTGTTCCGGATTCAGTGAGAAACTCTGGAGATAATAAGGTAGAAAGCAATAAAATAGGACACTCTGGGCTACTGGCTGTACTCACGAATACCCTTGCTCACACATGTGTCCACAGCAGACTATTTTTTTAAATTTTTTTGTGTATGAGTGTATTGACCACATGTAAGTGCACCCATGTTGTGCAATGTCTGGGAAGGTCTGAAAAGGATATTGGATCCCTGGAACTGGAATTATGGATAGCTCTTAGCCACCATGTTGGTGCTGGGAATCTAACCCCAGTCCTCTGCGAGAGCAGCCAGTGCTCTTAACCTCTAAGCCATCTTTCCAGCCCCCACTCTATTTTTTTTAATTGGTGATTATCTTTCGGTGGCAAATGTGTATGTTTGATTTAGGCTTCTAGTTCAAGATACTAAATGCAGTAAAGTTTAAAGGGTATCTTCAGGGATCAGTCTGGGGGCACATGCCAAATCCCAACATGCCAAACACTGAGGCAGGATATTGTGAGTTCTAGGCTAGCCTGGGCTGCATTGTGAGACTTTGTCTTTAAAAAAAACTATGCAGATTCTGACTCAGGTCTTTCACATGCCACACCTGATCTGTCAGGATATAACTCCAAAACCTAAGGCCTAGCAGGCTATAATCCCAATACTTGAGAGGCGGAAACAGAGGGATCACAAATTCTAAGGCAAACGAGCACCTAACTCAATAAAGGGAGGCCTCATGGCTCGTTGAATCTCCCCTGCTAACCCGTTCTGCACGCATGGTCTGTCTCCAGATCACTGCAGCGTCTCTTCTAGCTGGTCCCTGCCATTTGCCCTCAGCCGTCTCTGTATGTTCTCAGCACAGCACCTATCACAAACCTTTGAGCTAAGTAAGGTTATGTCATTCCTTCTAGAAGGCTCCACAAGATTGCTTCTCACAATGTGAGGGTACAGCCCCTTTGGGGGGCACAGGTTTGTTCCCTCTGGCCTCCAGCTCTCCTCAGCTCTGAGCTCCCTCCCTCCTAGCAGCTCCCTCTCCCCACTGCACTCTCTCCAGCCAGTGGCTTTGCTGCTCACTCGAGGCCATCACACTGCCTTCTCTGAGCTTCCTTCTAGGATCCACAGTGCTCACTCGCCTGTTAAACAGTTGCTTGTTGGCACCTTCTTGAAGACTGTCACCTTCCCTGCTTCTAAAGTTTAGGCCATAGCACTCCAGTCATGCTCTGGGATTCTTACTCTAGATAGGTCGGTGTTGTCCACTAGGATGGGAGCTCCACCGGGTTTAGGACCCTTATCGTTTTTGCTCACAGACGTATCCCACTTGCCACACATAATAGGCACTCCATAAGTATTAATGAGCAGATGAGTGAGACATTTATGAATTTCAGCTAAAGAGATTACTAGACCGTGACCCGATACCATGTGAGCATTCAGAGCCAGAGTGACCTTAGGGCCCATGGGAGAATAAGGATCTTTTTCCACTGGCCAGAGCCTGAGTTCTTCCTTTATCATGTCCTGTGGCTATGGACATGAGCAAGGCTGAGGGCCAGTGGCCCTTTGCCGCCATCAGTCAGACAACCGAAAGATAGTAATAGCTTCCGCTTCAGGTGGTGTAATGTTAATATGAGTCTGACATGGATTCACTAAACTGCATCCATATAGCTGCGCAGCAAGGATGGTAAGATCAGCTGCTGAACAATAAGGAGGGCTTTGGGGGGTTCTTTGTTCTGTTTTGTTTTGTTGGGTTTTTGTTTTGCTGTGGTAGTTTGAATGAAAATGTCCCCCTAGACTCCAAGTATTTGAATACTTGACCTCAGTTGTTGGCATTGTTTGTGGAGGTTTAGAAGGTGTGGCCTTGCTGGAAGAAGCATGTCACAGAGAGGAGGCTTTGTGAATACTTAAGCCTTGAACCATTGCCAGTGTTTCCTCTCTGCTTCCTGTGCCTGCTTGAAGATGTGAGCTCTCAGCGACTCCTGCCTTGCCTCTCCACTGTGATGGATTCTTATCCTTACAGAACCATAAGCCAAATAAACTCTCCTTCTGTAGGTTGCTTAGGTTGCTTTGGTCATGTTTCAGTCACAGCAACAGTAACTGAATTGGTGGCATGGTTATTAATGGTGAATATTATGCAGTTCTACAAAGAAAAGGAGCAAGTGGCACAGAAAGTACAAAATGTACAGTTTGAAGAGAAAAAGAACACTAGGAAGCTTAATGTTCAAGCTAAGGCAGCTGAGGTATGTCTTGTGGCTTATACTTCCAGAAGGAAGAGTCCAACATGGCAAAAAAAGCCAAGTGCCCACATCTTCAAGCATACAGGAAGCAGTGGGTTGACTCCCATTGTTGAGATTAAAACCATTAATGAGAGGCCTCCAATTTGTAATTCAGTAATGGAAGACTGCCCACAGAACAAGATCCCACCCGCCAAGCTTCCAATTCATGAAAGGAAAAGGGCTAAGGAATTTTCTGTTTTTAGAAAACATATCACATACAAAAACAGCTGCTGGTAATGTGGCTGAGGAGAGCCAAGCTTGCAGCTGAACTTGGCAGTGTTGTTCATGTGATGCTGGCATGAAAAATGCCAGAGTGAGGGGGTGATTAGTTCTTCTATGGTCTCAGAGAGCCAGTGAGTCCTGGCAGCATGTAACAGGAGAGTCCATACATAAAGAAGGTCCTGGCAGACTGAGAGACCATTGCATGACTCTGAACTCTATGAAAGTCAAGCCTCATTTGCAGTGGAGCCCCCAACATGTTGGAGATGCTCGAGTCATGAGACACCTATCTGCCTAGGCAAGGGAGTGGTACCAGCTCAAGAGAGAGATGTATGTTGCAGATAGCAAAGCTAGAAAGGGTCCCAGACATCAGACCTGGGGCTACAGAATTTGATGTTTGTCTTACTGCTTTTTTTGTCTTATTTTGGTTGGGTAGTTCCACAGTATACCTCCATTCCTCCCCTTGGGAATGAGAACATATATGTGGTCTCATTGTATGTTGGAAGTATGTGATTTATCATTTTTCTTTTTTTTACTTTATAAGGGGTTACAGTTAAGAGTGCTTTAAGTCTTAGAAGAGACTTTAGATGTTGGACTGTTATACAGTATTGAGACTGAAAAACTATGGGGACCTTTAAAGTTGGACTAAATGCTTTTTGCATTATAATATGCCCATGAACCTCTGGGGGTCAGGGAGCAAAATATGGTGGTTTGAATTAGAATGTCCCTCATGGGCTCCAAGTATTTGAATAATTAGGCCCAGATGGTGGCTTTATTTGTAGAGGTTTAGAAGGTGCCGACTTGCTGGAGGAAGTATATTACTGGGAGCAGCTTGGGGCTTCATAAGCCTTGTCCCATTAACAGTTTCTCTCTGCTTCCTGTGTCTGCTTGAAGATGTGAGCTCTCAGCTCTCATGATGGACCCTTCTCCCTCTGGAACATGAAGCCCAATAGACCCTTCCTTCTATAAGTTGCCTTGATCATATTGTTTTATCACAGCAACAGACAACTAATACGACTGCCTATGGCTAAATAATTCATAAGTGTCAGAGCTAGGAACAGAATCCCTATGGAGTTTGGTTCTAATCCAGTGCTGTGCAGTGGCCTTCTGAGATGACTGGTTCACTCTTTATCTATGGTGTTCAACATGGTACCATCCTTCTACTGCATTTGACATCTGAGCTGTTAAATGTGGCTAGTTCCACCAAACTCCACTGTAGTTGCATTTAATCTTAATTTAAATTTAAATGAGAACACATTGCTACTGTATTGGACCTCTATACTATTGTACATTCTGCACATGACTGGTAGGGTGGCAATGAGTTATTTAAGTTTTGTTGCAATTGTCAGTTAAATCCAAAGGTACTACCTGCTTTCAGGATTCTAAGAAACGGCTGGAATCTATGAACTTGAAGGCTTCCCAACAGAATCATCCATAAATTAGGAATGTGCAACCATCTAATCTCAAACAGCCACAAAGTAAAAGACTGTTGTCCACATATTGATGCTCCTTGGTTTTGGAAGAAATGAAGGCACAAAGTGTTCTGACTGTAATTTGTCCTTTTTAAATCCTTAATTGTGGAAAATAAAATTTTTAAAGTTAATCACAAAAGCTCATATCCTAGCATGATTGCAGGGTCAACTAAAAATTACCACTTTTGTTTCTGCTGATTTTAAAATTACATATTTTTTTATTTTGGAAAATTGAAAAATTAATAAGCTTATTTTTAACATAAGGAATAAGACAGTTTTTCAACATTTGGAATTAGTCACTGGCATATTCTTCCTCATGTGCCTAGAAACTATGTCTTCCTATGTCTATACATTTTCAGTTATAATAGTGGTAATGAATATATTTTCTCTTTAAAAATAATTCTCCTTTATGTAGTCTTCCAATGCAGCCTCTTCCTTTATTTGTCAGAAGTAAGCAGTATTATTCATAAGAACTTGGTGTGCATGCTTCCAGAATTTTCTGTATTCTGACATGTATATGTATATTTGCCTAGAAACATATGATTAGTGAGGCTTGGTGGTATAGGCCTTTAATCCCAGCCCTTGCGGGAGGTTGGGCAGGAGAATAGAGAGGCCAAGGTCATCTTTGGCTGCTTACAAGTTCAAGGCCAATCTGGGCTACATGAGACCCTGTCTCAAAAAAAAAAAATGGTATCTTAATATTTATATGAATAACACTACTTTTCTCTTCTAAATTTTCTACTCAGTATTTTGGATCTCTGAATATATATCTGTTATGAAACATCAGTGAATATATCACACTTAATTATCCATTCCTTTAGTGATGAATATTTAGGTTATGCTCAGTTTTTCATGTTTCAAGTTATGGTGCAGGGAGTATCCTTGAACCTACCCATTCCGTGCATCTGTACAGATGCTTCTCTAAAAAGACAACTGCGAGGTCATAGAACATGATCATTTTCTATGTCTCTGTGTACTACCACAACATCTCCAGTTGGCTGTGCCATTTATACTCCCACCTCCATATATGAAACCATCATTCTTGCCTTACCAATAGCTGATACTGGCCAACTTTAAACAATGAATTAGATGACCTCATGATTTTAATTTGTGTTCCCTCAATTATTAAGTTCAGCATTCTTCAAGGTTTGTAGAGCACCTGACTTTTGAGCTTTTGTGAAATGCTTTACTATATCACTAATCCTTTGTGTACCGAGTTGTGTGTGTGGCTCGTTTATCAGGCTTCTTCATAAGTCCTGGCTAGGACTCTTGTTTGCCAGCTCTGGGGAAAATACTATACTCCCTGATTTCAGCTGGACTTTTAACTTTCTTAATGATTTATTGTGTCAAGCTGAGATTTTCTGTTTTAGACTTTAATGGTGGCTTCTAACAGGCTTCTCTCATTCTTGTTGAACTGATTATAAGTCTTATGATATTTTCTAGGAGAAGAGATGGATATAATATATAATTTTCTGATTTATTAGTTAATTGCCATTTCTGTGAAAAAAATTCCCTTGCATATTTATAGCATTTCCTTAAGGAACAAAGTTCATTTTTATGTCATTGTGAAATGTTGTGTGTACAGATAATGATTTTTTGATATCTAATAATAAAATGTTGACAGTAGTAAAAGCCTTATGATAGATTTTAAAGCAAGAATTGATTTTGCTTTTCATTGCCTGCTCTTTGAAGTTATTTGCTCATGACTTTTCCTCCTGGGTTTTTTAGTTATTAGGATCTGCTATTTCTAATTACACTGAAAATGAATTTCATGTGTAAAGATTTTTTTCGTCATTTTTAGACAGGGTCTCCCTGTCCCCCCAGCTGGTCTGGAACTTGCTGTGTAGGCCAGACTTGCTTCAGTTTCACAGAGATTGGCCTGCCTCTGACTACCAAGTGCTAGGATTAAAGGGATGGGTTACCAAGCCTAGCTTTGAAAAATACCATTGCTCAGCCAGGTGTGGTGGCACACGCCTTTAATCCTAGCATTTGGGAGGCAGAGGCAGGCGGATCTTCGTGAGTTCAAGGCCAGCCTGGTCTACAGAGTGAGTTCCAGGACAGCTGGGACTACAGGGAGACCCTGTCTCAAAAAGACCAAAAAATAAATAAATAAAAATAAAAATACCATTGCTCATCAGACTGAGATCACAGTAGAGTCGGACTTCGTCAGCTTTGAATCCCAGCTCTGCTGCTCACCAAGTGGAGACATAGGCAAGCTACTTGAATTGGTTCTTTCTTGGTTTTCTCCTCTGAAAACTGGGGTAATAATGGGACAGGCTTCATGGGATTCGCTGAACAGAGCTCAGCGAAGAAGCAGCATGCTATAGAGGTGACAGGCCTTGCCCGGCTGGATCTTCAGTCTTGTTGATGAGTGAAACAAACAGAGCTCTACAAAAAGTATATTCAAGTTAAGGCACTGATTGTCATTCCACATCTCATTAATGATTCAGGATAATAAGCCAGTAGGAATGCTGCTGAGCTGACCACACATGGCTACTGGCTCTCTTGGGTCCCCAGCTACACGTTTGGCTCCCTGCACTCATATATGCTTACTCCAAGTACTTAAAACACAGTAAAGAAAAGCTCTGAAAAAGATATTTACATCTTAAAAATATGGCCCTTCACAAGTATAACTGTATGGCTGGCTGGATAGAAATGCTTTGGCGCCCCCCTCACAAGGGTGCAAGCTCCACAGAGGGTCAGGCAGAGGAGGTAACAAAAACGTATTGGAGGGTTCACTTGTCACCATGTGTCTAGCATCAGGTTAGTGGCCACTCTGTTGCTTTGTTAACTAACAACCAATAATTGTAGCTATTACATATTTTAGAGATATAATATGACGTTTATTTTTACTTTGCTGGTAATTAAACCACAATAACAAGCATCACCTCTGGTGCTTATTTCTTATGATTAAAAATATTTTTTTAATTTTTAATTTATTTTTTATGTGTATGAATGTACTGTCTGCATGTAGGTTTGTGCACCCGTGTCGTGCAATGCTGTGGAGGTCAGAAGAGGGTGTCGGATTCCTCTGGAACTGAAGTTCTCCTGGAATTGGAGTTTCAGACGGTTCTCAGCCGCCATGTGGGTGCTGGGGATCGAACCCAGGTCCTCTGCAAGAGCAGTCGGCGCTCTTAACCGCTAGGCCATCTCTCCAGCCCCATGATTAAAAAATTTTAAACCCACTTTTTATCAGTTTTTTAAAATATGCTATGCCCTACAGTTTTCATTGTCATAATGAAAGGCATTCCTTAACATAGAAATGGGGCTGCTGGACAGCTCTGTATTGTTATATCTCTACCCACCAATAGTGTGCAGAGGTTTATTTTACTCAACAACCTTGGATTTGTTACCATTCTTCTTTCTATAATAGCCATTCTGAGAGAGAAAGGGGCCCCTTAGTTGTTACCAAACATAGTCCCTGAATGGCAGGCACCTGGAGCCTTGCATGAAGCTGCCCTTCTCCCAGCTCACCATAGGGCACTAGACACAGGGTAGGAAGTGCCAAGTGCCAGAATGGGAGGGGCGGTCCCTCCTACCAACTGCAGCATCTGTTTCTTCAACCCTAAGGAAGAAGCCATCATTTAAGATGGAGTGCAGTTAACATGTAAAGTAGTATGAATGGAGGTCTGTGGAAATAGAATCTCCCCAGAAATTACTTTGACCATCACAAGTGCATATTAAAACAAAGATCAATGCATACAAACAGCAGGACCTGAGCCAGTTTTATTTTTGCAATCGCACACTCTCCTTGCCTTGGTCCTCCCTCTGGAGCAAGCACACTCCTGTCCGCAGCTCCTCTACTTGTCAAGGAGCCAGTTCTGAGCTGTGATGGTTCAGGAGTGCCTGCTGAGCACTGGTGGCTGGACTCTAAACACCCTCTTCTGTTCTAGGGGTGGGTATGAGATAACCACTCACCTGTTCACTCCCTCCTGCAGAATCTGCCTAGCTTTCTCAGCAATAGCTTGCAGACCTAGCATGGCCCCTCTGCCTCTGTGTGATGGAGTTAGTGAGCAGGGTTGATGCTCAGGCTTGCTGCTTTTGTGGGCAAGGATACAATCCCAATCTCCTCCTGTGCTAGGCTGCACACTACCTGTTTACTTCCCAGCCTTGGATTAACAGGGTCTCATTTCCCTGGCTGGAAGTAGGTTGATGTGAGGGAAATGTCCCTGCTGAGGGACTCACTCTGCACTGACTCTTCTTTGTTAATCTTCTGTGAAATAAGGCGATTTCTGTTGAAGGGAGGGTGATCGTTAATTTTTCATAAGAGCATCAAAGTTGGGAATAGCACAGGACCTCTTGAATAAATAGCTTAGAGGTTCCAAAGAGAGGGCTAACAAAGCCCAGGGGTGGGGACTGTATTCTTACAGTGTTTGTCATCCCCACCCCCAGCCCTGCTATCTTCCATCCCAGTTATGAAGGAACAAGCCACTTAAGCAAAGCTAACAGTACTTCAAATCTCAGGAACCTCCATTTTAATCCTTATCAGTGCTTTTCAAAATGAATAATACAGTGACCTTCAGCTTTGTCCTACATGGAGGAGGTTGATTCGCAAAGACTGCTTTCGTTTCTGAAATTAAGGCAGATACTGTGTGTTCTGTTCAGTTCTAGCATTAGCATTGTCCCAAGTGTGACATTTATGTTCTTTTGCTTCTTTCGTATAAATAAATATCAAAGGAGGAAGACCAGTGTGAATTCTACAAGGAATAATAAACTAAAATAATACACCATTGATTTTGTTCAAGATGTCTGAGTGTGTTTTTACGATTGTGTATGTTTATAGCTTTCTCACACAAGTGACATGAATTCTGAGCAATTAAAAAGGACATGAATTTCAAGGCATTTAGGAAGAAAATCTGCTCTCTAACGGCTGTGCATTTTAGCAAGTTGGCGCTCCTGAAGGAAACGCTGTAGATTTCAGACCTCCACCTTGAGAGATTGGAGAGTTACTGCCATTTCGTATCGTTTTTCAGTATGAGCACCCTGAGACCACATTTGGGAACTTTATTTCAGCTGCTAAAGTAGATGTAACAATTTAGTCAGGATCAAATAGAGTTCTGTGTGTATTATCTGAGTAAAATCCCTGTCACCAAGGTTCCTAGACTGTAGCCTCAGTACTATTAGTGGGTTTCTCAGTCTTTTCCCATAGGGAGCAAGGGAGGCATGAGGCCCCGGCCTCTGAGCCCTGCAGAGTTCCTGAGGACTGTCTTCAGAGGGGAGGCCCACTGAGCAGCCTTCCAAAGATGGCTTTAGGGTAGTGGCTGTGCTCAGGAATTAAGAGGGAGTAGACACTCCCTGCGCCGGTAGACTGACCACTGTCCCCTTCTCTCTGCCTTAGGCTATTAGTGTTGTGCCTTACAATTTTTTGTTGTATGACAAATTCAAGTAATACATATCAAATCTGAAAAAAATATTAAAACATTACAGAGAAGTTAAAGTCACTTTGAGGGGCTAGAGAGATGGCTCAGCAGTTAAAAGCAGTGACTGCTGTTGCAGAAGACCTGGGTTCTAATCCCAGCACCCGCATGACAGTTAACAACCATCCATAACTCCAGTTTCAAGGAATTCAGTGCCCCCTTCTGACCTCTGAGGGCACTGCACAGCATGGGTGCACTTACATACATGCAGGCAGTACATTCATAAAATAAAAAGAAGTAAATCGAAAAAATTTTAAGTCACTTTGAACCCCTACCCAGGAAAATTCCTGTTCCCCTCCTCTTTTCAGTACCCTCTGCCCTTCCTGTGATCAGTGTCTGCATTTCTCAGACACTTTTTTTTTTTTGAGACAGGTTCTCCCTTTAGTCCCAGCTGGCCTGGAGTTCACTCTATAGACCAGGCTAGCCTTGAACTCACAAAGATCCACCTGCCTCTGCCTCCCAAGTGCTAGGATTAAAGGCGTGCACCGCCACGCCTGGCCCTCAGACGCTTTTTATACATTCAGTCACGGCCCACGAAAATCAGCAGGATTGGGCAACTAGACAGAGTTGTTTTTAAAGGGCTTTGTTCTCTTTATATGTATAATCTTGTGTGTATTTTTCTGCAACTGGATTTTTTCGTTCCTTCTATGATAATTTGTCTAGACCTACTTCATTTGAATTAATTTTTATGGTGTTTTATGGTATGTCTATTTTTATTTAGTTAGTTTATTTAGCTTTCTCCCACTCAGGATATTTGTTTTTCAGTTTTACAGTTAGGGATGTCCCTGCAGTCTGTGACTTCCTTAGGCACAGAAGTGCTTCTCTAGTCTAGGCTGCACATAGAATTGCTGGGTCACAGAATACATATGTGATGTAAGAGACAACTGTGTTCAACTTGCTCTCAAAATGGAAGTTTTCATCTATATTCCAATTCCCAACTAGTTTCCTGCATCTCACCAACTCTTAATATTATCAGACATTAAAATGTCTATTCCTTTAATAGGTATCAGAGAGCACTCATTATTTTAGTGTGCATTTCTCTTATTACTAAGGAGATTGAACCACTTGTCATGTTTATTGGCTATTGGTATTTCCTCTCTATGGTTTGTTCATTCAGATCCTGGGGGGGGGGCAGTAAATTGTGTGTATTTGATGTGGTGTTCATTTGTGTGGTGTGTGTGGCATGTAGTGTATGTATGGTGTATGTGTGTTATGTGGTGTGGTACGTACTTGTGTGGGTCCTGTTCTCTTGTGCTAGGCTGCACGCTTCCTGTTTACTTGCCAGCCTTGAGCTAGCAGGGCCTCTTTCTCCCTAGCTGTAAGTAGACTGGTGTGAGGGAAGCATGCCTGCTGAGGGACTCACACTGCACTGCCTGCCTTCCATTAATCTTCAGAATAAGGCCATTTCTGTTGAAGGGAGGGCAAGTGTAGTAGGTAAGCGTAGTGGGTTTGTGAGTGTGGTGTTTCTGTGGGTGGGTGTGGTATGTACTTGTATGTGGCGTGGTGTGTATTTGTGGGTATGGTGTGTGTTTGTATGAGTGTAATGTGTACTTGTATGTGGTATGGTGTTTAGTTGTAGGTATGGTGTGTGTTTATGTGTCTGGGTGTGACATTTGTGTGGGGTGGGGTGTGGTATGCTGCGTGTGTATATGGGGATGTGATGCGGTTTGTAGGGAATTAAAAAAGGAATCACCTTCTTCCTAAGTGACTTAGTGTGGTATGGGTTAGTTATGTGTGGTGTTGGGTACACTAAATTGTGATCCTGTGTCTACTGGGCATATCTCAATTTCCAAGACCATGGCCTATTTTAAAAACTCATTTATGTTCTTAGAATACACGTAGGAAAAAAAAAACTCATTTATGGTATCTTTCCTCCCCATTGTGTCTGACCTATGGTTATTCTTCTCTCGGATCTTCTTTTGTCCAAATTTTCTTGTGAACATGGCGCAGTGACCATTGCAAGCTTGGCTTACTGGTAGAGTTTCCAAATGGTCATACTCACTGAAAGCTTGCGGCTGAGCCCTGACTTGATGCTGCCTACCATTCACACAGTGGGAGGATCATACAGACGTGGAGGAAGAGTATCTGTTGCAAACACCCATTTCCATAGCCCAAGTGGCAGAATAGCTTGGGCGTTGTGCTAGCCTTTCCTTGTTATAACAAATGACAGCTAACATAAACAGCTTGAACAGAAGAATTATTCCTCTCCTCTTGACCTCAGAAGTGTCAGTCCATGGTCCCCGGGTCCCTCACTTCTGGGCTGGTAGTGAGGCAGAACACCATGATGGTGGGAGCATATGGTGGAACAGAGCAGTTTACCCTCTGGGCAGCTAGAAGATGGTATGGATGTGGTATAACCTTCAAAGGCCCACCCCAGAGGCCCACTTGCTCCAGCCAGGCCCCCATCTCCCATCATTTCCAGAACCCTCTGAAGAGCATCACCAGCTGGGGACCAGGTCACCCGGTCCTCAACACACACACCTGTAGAGGGCACTTCACATTCTAACCACAGCGGTGTCAGACTTCTCTCCACCTTTTTGTCTGGGTTGCGGGTCAGAAGTGGGATCTGTAGAGATGATGAGTGTGTTCATTATACACAAGAGGGGTTTCACTTTAGTTTTTTTTTTAGGGTTTTTTTTTTATACTTTTTGGTATAATTGGGAGGGAAAAAACCCTAACTCAGCAGTTCCCTGCCAGCGACTCTTGAGAAGCACACCCATACTCCCAGGGCTGTATTCTAGGTTTTATTGTGCACTTTAAATTGGGATATATCTCAACAGTTGCATCTAATTGGGAGATTATTAAAAACCGTGAGCAAGCTCAGTCTCACCCAGAAAACACTCTGGTGTCCAGCTTAGACAGAGCCGCTCTTCCCTCCCTCCCTCCCTCCCTCCCTTTCACTGTCTTGTCAGGAGCTGTGTGAGGGGCTGAGCCAAGATTGAGCTGAGTAGAGAACGTGTCTCCACACCCCACACAATGGATGTGGAAACCACTGTCACAAGTGCTACCTTAACAGTGTTCTCTTCCTATTTTTTGCCTAATGTCCTTAAATTGCTTAGTTTTCATCATAAATTTACATAAGAGGATGCATTTAAGCTTTATCTCTACCACAGTGGAAAAGCAGTCTCACCTGTCACATATAAATGACATAGTGACCACAGAAATGCACATAACAAGTTAGTGGGATGCTCCCTTGCACCTGAGGTCTGGGGAAAGGGCCTTGTTTCAAAGGTAGATTTAGTGACATTACAGGGACAGAAAGCACTAAACATGTAATTGTGCCACACTAAAGTTTTCTCCGGGATATGAAGAAAATTGAAAAAAGCAGCTGCTTTCTTCCTACAAAGCTGCACTAATGCCAAGTGGGGAATCATCAGCATCCCACTCAGGAGGACAGTGGCGTGGAGGTCCCCTTGGAGTCTGTGGAATCGAGGATCTTTGGTTTAGGGAAAAGTACACAGACATTCCTAATCCCACCAACCATCTCCCTGGCAATTCTGACATCAAGTTGTCTCTTCCCTAGTGCTAGTCAGCTGCTTGTCAGTCACACACCACCCAAGAGGAAAAAGAAACCATTGATTTTGGCTGTTGTCAGAGATGCTGGTCCATGGCCAGTGGGCTCCACCCCTCTATGTCATGATAAGCCTGAGCATTATGGAAGGGTACATGTGATCAAGCACATTGGCTGGAGAGAGAAGAGGGAAGAGGGAGGGAGGGAGGGAGAGAGGGAGAGAGGGAGGTCCCTGCGGAAGAAAACAGCCACAGGCAGTAGCATATAACTTAGGGTGCCTGGGTACAAGGAAAGCACAGCCACTCCCCTTAGTGTCCATTCACTTGGCTTTGGGCCCTGATGTCAGCATGTGCTCACTGTATTCTTAAAGCATGTTAAAGTCACTCCAAACAATTAAGGCAAGTAGGGTTTTAAAATAGGGTGTTTATTCCTAGGCCCACCTTCTCTAGTCCCACTCCCAAAGGCAGACAGTTTTCAGTCTATTCTGTTTATAAACCTGGTTTTTAGCAATCCATTTCTAAATAATATGCTTACATTTTTATTTGGTAGTTTTCTACCTTTACATAGTGTCTAGCAACCTTTTCCTGTGTTGGATGAGAATTTATAACACACCACTGTTTCCCCCTCCTCCACTGCATTTTGGATATGTGACTATCTAATGGCACTCAATTACAGTCCTTTGTAAATAATCTGTTCAGTTATTGGGGAAACTTTGAGGAATCTTCTGTGCATTTCTGTGGTTCACAAGTTTCACAGTAATATGCAAGATTTTGTGCCTTAGGTTTTAAACACAAATTAACAGCCCCTGAGGCCAGCCTCAGGACTCTGCTGCAAGGCTCCGGATCAGCTCAGCAAGTACATCTCTCACCAAGAAGCTTCCTTTTGCAACAGATGGAGATTATTACAAAGTTCCACACCTGATCAGACACAGAATCCGTGACTGTAAGATGCCCAGACCTAAGTGATATCTCTACAATGCAGTCTCTGCACTAAGACTCTGGGAAGAGAGGGAGGGAAGAATGTAAGAGCCAGAGGGACAAGTCACCTGCTGCCAGTCGATGCATTGTAGACATGGCAGGGAAGCTGCTGCCAGTCGATGCATTGTAGACATGGCAAGGAAGCTGCTGCCAGTCGATGCATTGTAGACATGGCAGGGAAGCTGCTGCTAGTCGATGCATTGTAGACATGGCAGGGAAGCTGCTGCTAGTCGATGCATTGTAGACATGGCAGGGAAGCTGCTGCCAGTTGATGCATTGTAGCCATGGCAGAGAAGCTGCTGCCAGTCGATGCATTGTAGACATGGGAGGGAAGCTGCTGCTAGTCGATGCATTGTAGACATGGGAGGGAAGCTGCTGCTAGTCGATGCATTGTAGACATGGCAGGGAAGCTGCTGCTAGTCAATGCATTGTAGACATGGCAGGGAAGCTGCTGCTAGTCGATGCATTGTAGACATGGCAGAGAAGCTGCTGCTAGTCGATGCATTGTAGACATGGTAAGGAAGCTGCTGCTAGTTGATGCATTGTAGACATGGCAGAGAAGCTGCTGCCAGTCGATGAATTGTAGACATGGGAGGGAAGCTGCTGCTAGTCGGTGCATTGTAGACATGGCAGGGAAGCTGCTGCTAGTCAATGCATTGTAGACATGGCAGGAAAGCTGCTGCTAGTCGATGCATTGTAGACATGCTAGAGAAGCTGCTGGTAGTCGATGCATTCTAGACATGGTAGGGAAGCTGCTGCTAGTTGATGCATTCTAGACATGGTAGGGAAGCTGCTGCTAGTTGATGCATTCTAGACATGGTAGGGAAGCTGCTGCTAGTTGATGCATTCTAGACATGGTAGGGAAGCTGCTGCTAGTTGATGTATTCTAGACATGGTAGGGAAGCTGTACTAGCGAGAGCTCCATGATAGGGTAGTCTAACAAGATCCGCATAATGACAAAACCAGTTGGCATGCCACCCTGGATGGGTGAACTTTTACTGGATCCCACCCCAAGATGCTGAGGGAGGCAGAATAGTTTATCCAAGGACTAGCTCCCTGAGAGGTTATCTTATACAAGTAGGCAGCCCTAAACACAGGAACAGGTGACCCTCAATAAATAGACTCAGTGTGTGTGTGTGTGTGTGTGTGTGTGTGTGTGTAAAACAGTAATCAAAGAAGAGGACAAGAAATTAAAGGGGAGTGGGGGGGGGACTGGGAGGCATGGAAATTGTGTAAATACAACACCCATGTATGAAATTCTCAAAAATAAATATATTTTCACAAACAAGAGTTTTTCTTTTTTTTTTTTTTTTAAATTAATTTTTATTGATGCTTTGTGCATTTCATACATTTTTTCCAATTCAGTTCAGGCTTATTTCCCTTTCCCTCACCCCCACCCCATCCCAGATCATGCATTCTGCCATAACTGTCCTGCATCTTTCTCTCATTTTTTTTTTTTCATTTTTAGCTATAAGTGATAATCCATGAGTACAAGCATCCTTCATGCAAAACCTATCTGCAGGCTGTTGTGCCCAAACACCTACAGCCCCACCATCCAGTGGGGGGTGACAGGTTGTTTGTTCAATCAAGTTGATCAAATGAGTGTCCAGACTACATTGCTGTAGTTTCACCATTCACCCCAATCGCAGCCCTTACATTCTACCATGCCCCCTCTTCCGCAGGTTGTTCCCTAGGCTTAGAAAAGGGGCACAGGTGGATGAGAGGTAAAACAGTCCACTCTCTCTGGAGCTGTTGACTTGGACTCTGGTCAATTCTGGCTGTTTCCTTTCATGGGCGATCTCTTATAAAACCGGTAAACAAGAGTTTTTCTATAATGTCTTGCTACCTGGTACTTTCTGGTGTCACAGAGCTGGGAGGAAAGAAAAGCTTCTGGCTATCTTCTCGTATGTATTACTTCCATCTGGAAACCTGCATTCAGCCTTACATTTGGTCCTTTTTAAGTAACGTGCCATTAAAAGCTGTTTAAAACCTGGGCATGGTGGCGCACACCTTTAATCCTAGCACTTGGGAGGCAGAGGCAGGCGGATCTCTGTGAGTTCAAGGCCAGCCTGGTCTACAGAGTGAGCTCTAGGCCAGCTGGGACTAAAGGGAGACCCTGTCTCAAAAATACCAAAAAAAAAAAAAAAAAGCTGTTTAAAGATTTATCACTAGCTTTAAGAACATTTGTTGTGTAATACCTTGCTATGACTTCCTACATAGTCGTTGTGCTTCATAAATTTGGTTTTACTATTTTGTCACAATTGGAACTTTTGAGCCATTACTTTGAAACCTTTTTCCTACCCTCAGTG
Source organism: Rhizomys pruinosus (assembly GCA_009823505.1). Taxonomy (NCBI): domain Eukaryota; kingdom Metazoa; phylum Chordata; class Mammalia; order Rodentia; family Spalacidae; genus Rhizomys; species Rhizomys pruinosus. The sequence continues at coordinate 2,967,457 of VZQC01011742.1, read as the reverse complement.
CATCTGGAAGTGATCTCACAGTTCCAGATCTGGGGCCAATTGTATAAAATTCTCTTTCCCTTTTGTAAAATGAATCTTCAAGTCCACTAATGTTTTCTTCTGTGAACTTCAAATGCAACTTTTATCTCAGCTGTTTTAGTTTTCATCTCTAGTAGTTTAATCTTGGTCTTTCGAAACTATCTTCCATGTGTCTGTTCTAAGCATGCAAAATGCAGATATAATCGTTTTGAATGCTCATTCTGTGATAGTTTAGGGTCCATTCTGGTTGATTTCTTGTAATTCCTCCCTCTTCCTTTCCTGACTTTGGCATGCTGAGTAATTCTAGTTAGTGCCAGAATTGTCGGCTGTTTTTTAAAAGACACTGCTGCTTATGGAGCCGCTGTTGGTGCTCACCTCAGAACTTCGTAATTTTTAATCCAAACTCATATTCTCTAAATGGACTTACTGAGTAGAAGCAGCAGCATCTGGTTCATTAGAAGATTACTGTGGTACTGGATTGGAACTCAGTGAGTGTTTGCTGAATGAGTGAGTGAGTGATCAATGCTATATTTTTTGATGTTACAGCTGTGAAGAGTGGAGACTTCAGAGGAAGGTCTGTTTTGTGAAAGCTTTACTGGGAAGTGCAGTTTACCTTTCAGGACATCATTCTTCAGGCCGCAGTGTCTTAGAAGCTGTTAACATAGCACCTGCCCTGCTTATGACAGGGACAAAGAAGGTTGTCACGCCTTGTTCTGTTAGGATGAGTCTGTAGGGTGCTTGTGGGAATTTATTCTTGGTCATGTGTCCTGGTTGCTTTTCAGATATGCTCTCAATGTAGAAATTATTGTGAAACAACAGAAAAATGTATCTTCCCTAACCCATCTATTCTCTTGTTTTATTTTTGTGCTATATCAACTCAGTTCTCTAAAGCCCCGTGTATAATTATAAAGATAATGTGTGTATTTTAAGATTGAGTTTCTTCACTATTTTTCCTTTCATAAACTATGTAGACTTGTATGGTGTACTCATTTAACCTTCCAAAGGTTCAGAAGCTGAGAAATTAGAATGAGAACATCAAACTGTGTCACACCCCTTTGCTTAGAAGGCAGCATGGCACAGTGAATTCAGGTACCATGCAGTCTGATCGCTGGGGTGCTCCTCAGCTCCTCCTGTGGCTTGGGCAGGTCACTCCACCTCTCCCAGCTTCTGTTTTCTTATCTGTAAAGCACCATCATAATAGCATCTTCTCACCTTGTTAAGATAATTTAACTGGCTCTTCATGAAATGCCGCAAATTGCCCTTGATCATGGTAGGTGCTAGGTAAGCATTAGTTTAAACTTAAAACACAGTAAGATCGAACAAAATAATAATAAGGTTTTAATCTATCTTTTAAAGGTTAATTTATTTAATGTTATGTGTATGAGTGTTTTGTGTACATGCATGTAAGGGTACCATACATACAGTGCCCATGGAGCTCCGAAGAGGAGGTCAGATTTCCTAGAATTGGAGTTACGGACAGTTGTTAGCCACCATGTGGGTGCCGGGAACTGAACCCAGGTCATCTGCATGAGCCGCCAGTGCTTTTAAACACTGAACCATCTTTCCAGCCTCATTTTATTCTGTCTTTCAGCATTTTATTCAATCTGCCTTTTCCAAGAAGGAAACTCCACTGTTTTATCAGCATGAGTCACATGTTAGTACAGTGTGCTGTATTTTGGGAACCCTGTTGAGTAGTGAGGAGACAGAACCCTCCTATCTCCTTTCCGTCCCTTCCCTGCCTATCTCACTGGTTAGCAAATTTCTGTTTTGGGTACTATGATTTGTCTTTTAGTCAAAACCTTCAGTTCTCCATTCGACCTTAAACTCTACCTCCAAAGTGTCCTCTCCCCGCTGTCAAGTGGGCGCTGCAGGATCCACCCTCATCTCTTCCATGTTGCTGTTTCTTAGGCACTTTCATACCATTTGTATATTTTGCAACCTTATTAGCTTCTAACTTAACAGCCCTATTTTCTTGAGTATGCAAATTTCACAAACATCTGTGGCTTACAGAATTTTCTCAAGTTTTAGAGATAGACTTTTTTTGAACTTCTAGAAACTTAGATTTCATTTTATTTTATTTTTTTATTTTATTTTTTTATTTTTTTATATTTTATTTATTTATTTATGTATATGAATATACTGTCTGCATGTAGGTCTGTGCACCCATGTCATGCAATGCCGCAGAGGTCAGAAGAGGGTCTCGGATTCCCCTGGAACTGGAGTTCTGGAATTGGAGTTACAGACGTTTCTCAGCTGCCATGTGGGTGCTGGGGATCAAACCCAGGTCCTCTGTAAGAGCAGTCAGCGCTCTTAACCGCTAGGCCATCTCTCCAGCCCCAATTTTATTTATTTTTTATGTGTATGAATGTACTGCCTACATGTAGGTCTGTAGACCCATGTCATGCAATGCTGTGGAGGTCAGAAGAAGGTGTCAGATTCCCCTGGAACTGGAGTTAAAGACGGTTCTCAGCCACCATGTGGGTGCTGGGGATCGAACCCGGGCCCTTTGCAAGGGCAGTCGGTGCTCTTAACCACTAGGCCATCTCTCCAGCCCTAGAGATAGACTTTTGATTTGGCATTCATTTTCCATTTTTGAGTGTGTTTACTGGTTTATTATTAGTGCTTACAGAATTTTCAATTTAGCATCCATTTGTCTGGATTATTATCATCCTAATACATCATGGTTCATATTATTAAGAGATTGTTGAGAAAGTTTAACCAGCAGTACATGGTTGACTGTATTTTATAAATATAAGGCTTGGCTAATGAGCTTTGGAAATTTATGTAGACTTACTGTCTTTAGTCATCTGGGGCCTGATAATGCTGTCCTGGGAGGACTTCTGGGCATACCATCACATCCTATACTCATAACTGTTTCCAGCTGGGAGTCTGTGGACAGTATATAGATTCTCAGGGGAAAAGAAACACCTGAGTCTAGGATCCAACTCTCATTCGCTCTAGTCTTTTTTAAGTTTATTTGTGTTTTATGTCTGTAAGTGTGCCCATGTCGTGCAGTGCCCAGAGCCGCCAGAAGAGGACATCAGGAACCTGGAACTGGAGTTACAGATAGTTGTTAGCCAGAGTGTGGGTGCTGGGAATTGAACTCAGGTACTCTATAAGAACAGCTATGCTCTTAACTGATGAGCCATCTCTCCAGCCCCCTCCAGCTTTAGTCTTGTTGTCAGTATAGCCTGGTCATGGGCCACATTAGAAGTGGCAGCCATCAGAAGGGCATCACGGGCCATGTGCAGTGTAGCATGCCTTTCATCCCAGCACTTAGGAGGCAGAGGCAGGTGGATCTCTGTGAGATCTAGGCCAGCCTGCTCTACATAGTGAGCTTCAGGCAGCTAGGGCTACAGGGAAACTCTGTCTCAAAAAAAGCAAAAAATAGGGCATCATGGACATATACTGAACCCCCTCCCCCATGCCGTGGGCATCAGTGTTCGGCAGGTATCAATGGCAATAGCTCTTTGGGTGTCTGAAGAGATGGCTTAGTTGTGCAGGCCACACTCCACCATACAGCAACCTGCATAATAGAAAATACTTGTTATGATGGTTGAATAAAGTGGATATTAAGTAACAGTACATTGTGACCGGTCACAGTTTCTAAACAAATCTTCCTGACTGATTGGGGCCTGACACTTCCAAAGCTGCTGCTATTACTGAACTTGAACATGTGGGAAAAACAAGCCAAGACAAAATGATGGATTTCTTGAATGCTTGCCTCAGAGATAACCATTCTCTCTGGAGTGTGTGGACCCTCGCCCTGTGTACATGTGTATAGGTAAGCTGCACTCAAGTGCTCCCTAACCATTTCATCCAACAGCCTGCTGTGTTCCTTCTCCACATAAATTCTCTTAAGTATTTAACAAAATAAGAGGCTCCTTTATCTGTATGGAGTAGTGGGGTTTGCTGGCTCCTCAGACAGGATATTTTATAAGTCCCTAAGTGTGAGAAGTAGAAAAACTGTGTTTCTTTAAATTTAGCAAAGAGCATTTATGTGCATATATGCTCTGCCACATCTACACTTAGACCATAACGGAAGAGCAAAGCATAGGCGGTTAGTGCTGTCAGGCCTGAGCTTCCTCCTCTCTCATCCCTCCTGAGGAGAGGTTAGAAAAGCGAGAGGCCTCTCAGGGTCTGAGTTTATCATAAGCCTGCCTACGAAAAAATGTCAATTCTTTTTTAGGCTCAGGATCACATTGTAATAAATGTGACTCTAAGTAATTGCTTGTCTGCTTTCTAAGCAATACGTCTGTCTACAATCACACACGGGTATCCTTCTTTTATTTAGTAAATACCAATCAAGCTACTGAGACAGCAGCACTGTTTCACATGTTGTACATAATCCTGTGTGCCATCTTACAGTTGGGTAGTCTCAACCTTTGGTGAGACATTGGGCAGACACACAAAGAAAATAAATTTGGATTACACAGTGAGTTTCCCTGGATTAAGAGAACATATGTCAAGTCGGGGTGTGGTGGAGCACACCTTTAATCCCAGCACTGGGAGGCAGAAGCAGGTGGATCTCTATGAGTTCAAGGCCAGCCCAGCCTGCTCTACATAGTGAGTTCCAGGACAGCTGGGGCTACAGAGAGACCCTGTCTCAAAAAAAGGCCAGAGAGAGAGAGAGAGAGAGAGAATGAGAACAGATGTCATGTGTGTGTGTGTGTGTGTGTGTGTGTGTGTGTGTTGCTTGCATGCATTGCCTAAGGGATTAGAAGAGGGTGTCAGGTCCCCCTAGAACTAGAGTTATTGATGGTTGTTAGCCACCATGTAGGTACTGGAAATTAAACCCAGGTCTACAACAAGAGCAGCCAGTGCTCTTAATCACTGAGCCATCTCTCCATCCCTAAGAGCAGATGTCTTTAAGATGGTTATGAGATCCCATATGCATGGCCTTCCTAGGACAGAGGTCTGGGTATGTCTGGAGAAGTTGGTGTCTGCCACTTGAATAGATGCTTGTCTTAGGATGTTGTTCAAATGCTGTCTGGGCTCACACCAGGATATAAAATGCCCAACCAATTAAGACAGGATTTATGTTTTTTAAAATATTTAATTTCTAAGACAGGGTTTTAAAAATTAGCATTCAGACATATAAAAATTAAACAAAACTAAATGTGTGAATTTATGGGATTTTTAAAAATTTTGGTATTAAGAAAATATTTTTGTAACTCATATATCAAAAGAAATGAAGATGCCCAGGAATTCTTTGATTTTAAAAAATGAATTCGCTGGGCATGGTGGCGCACGCCTTTAATCCTAGCACTTGGGAAGCAGAGGTAGGCAGACCTTTGTGAGTTCAAGGCCAGCCTGGTCTACAGAGTGAGTTCCAGGACAGCTAGGGCTACAGGGAGACCCTGTCTCGAAAAGACCAAAAAAAAAAAAAAAAGAATTCATCTTAATTCCAGTACTCGGGAGGCAGAGACAGGTAGATCTCTATGAGCTCAAGGCCAGCTTGGGCTCTCATGGTGGGCCTGGAGAGATGGCTCAGCAGTTAAGAGCACTGGCTGCTCTTGCAGAGGACATAGATTTAATTCCCAGCACTCACATGGCAGCTAACAACCATCTGTAACTCCAGTTCCAGAGGATCTGATGCCTTCTTCTGATTTCCATGGGCATTGCTCAACATAAGTACACTTAAATACATGCAGGCAGTACACTCATATACATAAAATAAAAATAATAAATTTTTTTTTTACAAAAATGATGAATCCACGTGTAGGATGAGACATGTGTGACAATCCGATGCCATCTGGCAGTAGGACGCCCTGCTCAGACATGTACCTTGCTTGTCTCCTGTAAGATGCTTAAAGCTACCAAGATTTTTGGTATTTTTTTAATTGTAATAAACTCTCATCCTTTTCTTCCTGTCTCTGCCAGCGCATTGCTTTCCTGTACACTGTGGTATGTGAATGTCTTTCTCTTCTTAATTTGGCTCCTTTTATCTAGTTGTGAATTCTTTATTCTCTCACATAGACATATGACAGTGGGGGAGGTGGGCATGTATATTTCCTAAATTTCACAAGAAATCTGTCTTGCTATCTCCAAAGAACAGGGAATTTAGCGAGGAGAATCCAGAGGTTTCCACTCCCTTTCAGCCTGCATTCACCAGTGCGTTTAATACACCATGTACACCAATCAGACACTTGGTCAGAAATATAGTGACACCTTCAGAGGTCCGTATGCAGGGGAACTCCCAGACCCTTGAGTGACTTCAGAGCCATCACTTTGGCTCCTCACCATATTCGCTGCATTCTGTCAGGCTGGCTTCTGGAGCCCATTTTGTCCATAACAGGGAGGCTGGAAGTCCCTAGGAATCAGAGTTTCTGGAGGAGGCCTTAACCAACCATTACCTACCAGTAGGTGAATGTGAACCTCAGCTTTCTCCATCGGACCAGGCATTCTGGGGCATGCATTTGAAGTTTTCCCAGAGCTCCCTTTGTGATCCACTAGCGATCTTCACTGCATGGCGGATGTAATCAAACCATCTTTACTATCCAGCCACCTCTTTTCCCCATCTCTCTTCCTCCTCAGCTTCCCCAACATCTCCTACCCATCAATCAACCACTCACTTCCAAGTGCTTAGTTCTAGGTCTCTTTGGAGTTCATACACGTATGAATACAGAGGGTGGATTGGTTTTACTAAAACCACTCTGGACCCTAAAATTTTGGTGGATCCCTAGGTGTGGAGTTGCACCATTCAGAGCGCAGCTCATCATGAACGCACGTCTGTTAAGGTGTGGCCTTGTGGGGAAGTGGACCAGGACCACAGCCACCCGCTCCTTCCCTGACCCTTCTTATAATACAGGATAGCCTGTTTGTACTGGAGGAAGGAAAGAGTAACAGTTCCAGACAGCACACTGTGAATGTGTGGCTCTCAGCATGGATAGCCACCAACAACAACTGTCTACCTTTATATCTTCTGGGTGGGTAGGTGGTTGGTTGATTGGCTGGCTATTTGGTTTGGTTTGGATTTTGGAGGTAGGGACTTATTTTGTAGCCCAGGCTGACCTGGAACTGTTTAACTCAGGCTACGCTCAAACTCATGGCAATTACAGGTATGAGCCACCACACCCAACCATCTCTTCTGTTTACAGACCTAGGAGATAAAAGTACCAACAACCCCAGTAAGTCAGCCACCAAAACAGTCTGAGAAAGCACTTGCTTCCCACATGTCCCACTAATGGGGAGATAAGAGCACTCCTTGTAGCCTCTTTCTGCACACAAGCCTGTCCTTTGGCAGCCTGAGACCCAAACTGCATGTCCAGCTAGCCGCTTTCCTCTCCACATCTCCTTGTTCCTCTTTCTCACCTTTGCCATGCTCTAATTCTCGGCTCACCAGCCTATGTCAGAGCAGATTAGCATTCTGAAAACCATGCAATCCCTGTAGTAGACAACAAATTTGATTCTCGGCAAGTGGTGTCCTTTATACTTCACTCATGAGGTGATTTCTCAAGAGTATCTCTGTTTCTGAAACACAAATAGTCTGTAGGCTACATGTTGGGTTTTGTGCTCAGCCAAAAGAACTTGGACAAAGAAGCCATGGCGACGTTCTTATTTACAGAGGTTGCCATCTGGGAAATTAATGTCTGCTGTTGCTCAGTAATTAGGAAAATTTAGTGCCCTGGCACTCTAACATCTTGCATTTAAGGTTGTATGTCATCGGTGTTTTCATGAGAATTTGTTGGATTTCTGTCATTAATAACAGGCATAAACCCAGCAAGCAGCAGAACACGCATTACGTTTAATCAATTTGCTGTTTGTATTCATTATGCATGTCCTCCATTTTGAGTCATGAAAAATTGAAAGGCCATCACGAACAGAAGGAACATCATGGATTACAGATGATGGAACAAGAGCAGAGTGCTATTAATTGGTCAATTGTGCTTGTCAGTCCATTTAAAGTGATTAAGGCAGAAATATCAGAATGGACATGAATGTGCTCGAGAACAGAAACCCAGGAATACTGGGGCTCTCCTAAATACATGCAGGAAAACCCCACAGCATGCATTCCAAGTTCACACAAGTGCTGGTTGAGCACCTACATGTGCCTGAGACTGTGCTGAGTACAGCAGAAAACAGCATAAATGTGACCTCCGGCTGATACTCCAGTCTGTTTCGAATAGAGGAATGTATATGTATGAGCCATGGTAGCAGGTCAGCGGGGCATAGAGAGTGGTAGGCTTAAAGAGCCTCCCTCAGAAGATACTCTGTACCATCTAAAGGGAGGTCAAAATGAAGAAGGAGGAGGGGGAGGGTCTGGGGAGGAGAGGAGGAGGAGGGGGAGGAGTCTGGAGAGATGGCCTAGTGGTTAACAGCACCGACTGCTCTTGCAGCAGACCCGGGTCGATCCCCAGCACCCACATGTGGCTGAGAACTGTCTGAAACTCCAATTCCAGGAGAACTCCAGTTCCAGGGGAATCCGACACCCTCTTCTGACCTCTGCTCCCTCAAGGAGGAGGAGGAGGAGGAGGAAGAGGTGGTGGTGGTGGTGGTATTGGTCCAGCAGCCCAATCTCTTTCAACCATTAATGGTCCCTAATTTACAGTGGCTCAACTTTGGATTTGGGGTTTTACAATGATGTGAAAGGGGACATGGTTTGTGTTTTGAGTTGATGCTTCTCTGGGATAGTGTGTGGTCCAGCCCTCTCTCACAGTGCTAGGCAACACAAGGACTGACAGCACAGCCAGCCATAGTCATGAGGGTAAATGTCTTATGTTCCCAGAGCCTTTTGGACACAGGCATTCAATAAATTCCATGAGATAGTCAACACTTTCTTTAAAGCAGCATTAGGCTAGTGAATGCTCTCTGAGCAGTTAAGATAGGCTAAGTCAGGAGTACTAAAGGCATTCTTAGGATATTCTTAACTTACCATGGTTTATTGGGATGTGGTCCCATGGTAAACTGAGGGACATCTGAGGTTTTTTTTTTTTTTTTTTTTTTTTTTTTTTTTTTTATTACTGGTGGAGCTTGACCCAATGCAATGGCTTCCCCAGGACAGGAAAACTTACCCTGTCAATTTTTTTCTGCAGACCCCCCACCTGTGGTAGCAATCCAGTCCGAGGGAAGACTGAGGCTTCACTGCCCCCTTAGCCATGCCCTTCCAGACTCCAGCGGGTGCACAGGGGGAGGCGACCAGCTTTTGCTTCACTCTGGTGTGTGGGTTGCCCTTCATTCAGGTTCTCCTTACTTCTCTGTCTTTACATCTGCTGTCTCCAATCCTTCAAGATTCAGTTGGAGTGCCCAGACCACCTTCTCGGGAGCCCCCGCACCGCACCACCCACACCAGGGCTCCGTGCCCTCCCAGGGCCTCCGTAGGTCCCTCTGCTTTGCTTTCCCATTTCACCTGCTACATGCTGAGTTACCTGCTTCTTACCATCGTCCTCGTTTGACTCTAAGTCCCATGAATTTCAGTGTATCTGAGCGTCTAGAATAGTGTCTGGTACCAAGGAGAGGCTCAAAAGGTGGAGTGAATGAATGAAGGACTGGATCTGTCAGTGTATTCACCAGTCAGCCAAAAGAAAGACATGGAGGATTTCATTTCTGCTTTTATATCCTGATAGCTACTTAAATGTTTTCCCAAGGCCCACATGGAAGAAATAGAAATTTATTCTGCTCATAGTTCTCTAGACTGACTATGTGGCATTATTTGTTATTTTGCTTCATGTGGCTACAATCTTTTGCCATATATATATATATATATATATATATATATTTTTTCTTTTTTTTGGTCTTTTCAAGACAGGGTCTCCTTGTAGCCCCAGCTGTCCTGGAACTCACTCTGTAGACCAGGCTGGCCTTGAACTCACAAAGATCTGCGTGCCTCTGCCTCCCGAGTGCTAGGATTAAAGGCGTGGGCCACCACGCCCGGCTTTGCCATATATTACTAAACACCATTCTATTTCTTTTCAGTGTATTGACTTCTACTCATGAAATTGTGGCACTGTCTTTACAAGCAATGGAATGGAGGCCTGGCGAAATATGGCAAGTGAGTACCAGAGGAAGCCTGCCTTGTAGATTGACAGTCTAGGCAGCCTTGCTTCATGCAGAACATCTGGGAAATCCAGCAGAAGGAGATGGTGAGCTGTGACACTCCAGGATTCCACGTACTTCCGGGTATATTCCACATAGAACTCACAGTGGATTTGTTAGTCTGTCTCTTGCCAGGCTCCATAGCATGATAGATACTAGAGATGACACCAGGTGGAAGAGACTTGCTGCTCAGCTACTAGGAAGAGCTGGCAGTCATCAGCCAGTGGTTCCAGCACCACCTGCACCTGAGAATCAACTGGGCTGGGTGAGGTTCCATCCCAGGCCAGTTGAGTCAGAATCTGTGGGACTGGGACTCACATATCTGTCTATAATGTTCTAAGTCTCAAGTACTGCTCATAGGCAGCCAGGCTAAGACCTGCTGACCTAGCGAAAGAATGGAGGTTTAATGAAGAAAACCACAGGCAGGGCAGCAGCAGCCATGGCAGACGGCAGCAGTGAGTCAGGAAACGGTAGCCTTTCTCTTTGGTGCGTAACTCCACTAGGAAGCAAGCTTTCTTCTAGTGCTCAGGAGGCCGATGACTTGGTGGTGTACAGCAGAAATGTTGCACCAAAAACAGAAAAAAGTAGCACATGGCATTTATTAAATGATTTTTTCTACATGGGGCCAAATAAATTATCTTGTTTTTCTGTATAAGCCAGGTATTGAATAGTGGACACTTAATCAAATGAATTCTTGTATAGGCATAGTGTTTCCTAAGTTAGCAGTCATGAGAGACAGACAGAAAGTGAATCCACATTGTGGCCATCAAGGAAAAGGACTCGGTGTGCACTTGGAACCATTTTAAAAGCTCAGGACTTACCGAAAAAAATAAAATAAAATAAAGCCAGGCATGGTGGCACACACCTTCAATCCTAGCACTTGGTAGGCAGAGGCAGGAGGATCTTTGTGAGTTCAAGGCCAGCCTGGTCTACAGAGTGAGTTCCAGGACAGCTGGGACTACAGGGAGACCCTGTCTCGAAAAGACCAAAAAAAAAAAAAAAAAAAAAAAGCTCAGGACTTCTGAACTTCAGCGTTGCCACCCCACATTAGATTGCTCCTTTGGTAGTGAGTGTTGAAGTACTTGACCTGGGAGAAGGCACACTCCTCTGGGTAATAACCGAAGCTTCTGGTTTCCATTGCTGGTGGTCCTTGCACACACCCTGATAGAACAGTCAGGTGGGGATGGCTGCAGGGGCTGTGATAGTCCTGCCTGCTAGTGAACAAGACTTCGAAAGCAGTTTGCAATCCACTATGCTCTTCATAGAAGTAAGCTACCATGTTCTAAGAACATCCACACAGGAGATGCAGCCTCCTCAGCCTCCTGCTCACAGAAAGCTGGTCTTGGGCGTAGGGTGGATCCACAGGTAGAACCAGGAGGAGCCACGCTGGGTCTCCAGCCGTCCATCCTGCAGGCCTCCCTGCACTCTGCAGCAGGCAGTACTTGGCAGTGGACATACTTTCAGAGAAGCCACAGATGTAACTTTTAAAGAACCCAGTATTTCACTAACTGTGTGGATGATGTAGGAGAGCAGTGGGAGGGAGGGAGGCCGTGTGGGTGTCACAGCCCCTCGTCCCAGATGAAGGCAGCGACAAGCTCCAACCACAGGGAGAGCCGCCGAATAGAGGCAGCTTCCTGAGGAAGACCTGCCAGGCACGGGGCCTTTGAAAGCCATACTAATGGTGGAAATATGGACCTCAGCCCTGTGTGCACACTGCAGTCACCCCAGAGTTTGAAAAGTGCTGGTGCTGAAGTCCATCAGAAAGTGGAAGAAGAGGGGCTGGTGAGTGTCACACTGCAACGGGCAGTGAGGGAGCAAGCTGCCTCAGTGGCCCACTCTCCAAACTCCACACATCGCAGGGTCAGTAAAGGACGAGGACTGAAGGGGAAAAGACAAACCTGTGTCGATGTCCCTGTTTCCTGCCCTGCTGTAAAGCCATAGAGCAGGACTGAGTGGCCAGATGATTCAGACGGCACTTTTCTGTACACACCTGGCTTTCTGGTCCCTCCTTAAGTGACTGACACTGTGGGAAGAGAAGCCACTTGGAAAGGAAATGAATCCTTGAGTCAGAAGCCAAGCCAAAGTAGGCCTGGACAGCTCTCCCCTGAAAGCAGGGCTGGTGGGAAAGTTTGGAAGCTTCAAGACATCGAATGCTGTGGTCTGGGTCTCACTTGGAGCCTCTTTGTTTATCCTCAGACCTGCTTCTATGCTATCATGTCTCCATCTTGTACAGAGCTCCGAGGACAGATCTATACAGGGAGTTAGACCAGGAATGGGAAGACTGTGAAGACAAGCCAGGGCTGCACCTGTCTCCCAGTGACTGTGAAGACAAGCCAGGGCTCCACCTGACTCCCAGTGACTGTGAAGACAAGCCAGGGCTGCACCTGACTCCCAGGTTACTGTGAAGACGAGCCAGGGCTGCACCTGACTCCCAGTGACTGTGAAGACAAGCCAGGGCTCCACCTGACTCCCAGTGACTGTGAAGACAAGCCAGGGCTCCACCTGACTCCCAGTGACTGTGAAGACAAGCCAGGGCTCCACCTGACTCCCAGTGACTGTGAAGACAAGCCAGGGCTCCACCTGACTCCCAGTGACTGTGAAGACAAGCCAGGGCTCCACCTGACTCCCAGTGACTGTGAAGACAAGCCAGGGCTCCACCTGACTCCCAGTGACTGTGAAGACAAGCCAGGGCTCCACCTGACTCCCAGTGACTGTGAAGACAAGCCAGGGCTCCACCTGACTCCCAGTGACTGTGAAGACAAGCCAGGGCTCCACCTGACTCCCAGTGACTGTGAAGACAAGCCAGGGCTCCACCTGACTCCCAGTGACTGTGAAGACAAGCCAGGGCTCCACCTGACTCCCAGTGACTGTGAAGACAAGCCAGGGCTCCACCTGACTCCCAGTGACTGTGAAGACAAGCCAGGGCTCCACCTGACTCCCAGTGACTGTGAAGACAAGCCAGGGCTCCACCTGACTCCCAGTGACTGTGAAGACAAGCCAGGGCTCCACCTGACTCCCAGTGACTGTGAAGACAAGCCAGGGCTCCACCTGACTCCCAGTGACTGTGAAGACAAGCCAGGGCTCCACCTGACTCCCAGTGACTGTGAAGACAAGCCAGGGCTCCACCTGACTCCCAGTGACTGTGAAGACAAGCCAGGGCTCCACCTGACTCCCAGGTGACTGTGAAGACAAGCCAGGGCTCCACCTGACTCCCAGTGACTGTGAAGACATGCCAGGGCTCCACCTGACTCCCAGGTGACTGTGAAGACAAGCCAGGGCTCCACCTGACTCCCAGGTGACTGTGAAGACAAGCCAGGGCTCCACCTGACTCCCAGTGACTGTGAACACAAGCCAGGGCTCCACCTGACTCCCAGGTGACTGTGAAGACAAACCAGGGCTCCACCTGACTCCCAGTGACTGTGAAGACAAGCCAGGGGCTCCACCTGACTCCCAGGTGACTGTGAAGACAAGCCAGGGGCTACACCTGACTCCCAGGTGACTGTGAAGACAAGCCAGGGCTACACCTGACTCCCAGGTGACTGTGAAGCAGAAATTACACCAGGAGCTGTGCCCAGCCTGGAAAAGGAGGTTCAGGTCAAGTGTTTCTGTTCCAAATGAGTTAACCCATGGCAGCCCTAGGCTCTTGAATTCGACATAGCTGCAGGCCCAGTGAGCTGAGGGGCTGTCCACATCTGCAGCCAGTGACACAGCGTGGCACAGAGGCTGAAGGGCATGGAGCACAGCAAGGGCACAGAGGCCGGGAGGCAGGACAGGGAGCACAGCAAGGGCACAGAGGCCAAAGGGCAGGGAGCACAGCAAGGGCACAGAGGCCGGGAGGCAGGACAGGGAGCACAGCAAGGCGCTAAGGTCTGTCAGGACAGACCATGTTCGCTCCATAATCCATTGGCTGGCTCCTAGATTTCTGTGGCCGATGTGTGCAGTATCCTTCGACCTTGCCCTCCGATTTGGCCACATCCTGTCTTAGCCACCCTCTTCCTTGCTTCCATTATTTTTGTGATTGTTGTTGTTACCACCAGAGTTTGGAAGTCTAGAAGATGAGGAGGAGGGTGTGACTAAGGAATTGAGGCAAGAAGCCTACTTTGTCCTGATGGTGCATCAGAGAGGACACTGGAGGTCAGAAATAGCCATCCATCCAAAGGGTCTCAGTATAGGAGATGGCGACTCATAACAAGAAGCCTGGCCATAGGTGCTCCGTACAGCTCTGTCACAAACACAGAGTTCCTCTCCTTCCCCCCACCGAGGAGGCAGGAGGCCGCAGCATTCCTGGCATTGTGTCCTTGTGTGGTCATGTCCAAAGCCACAGGGGGAAGGGCAGTTTCTCCTGCCTCAGTGAGGAAGACATTTACAGGACCAGCCAGCCTGGACTTCTGCAGTAAAGGAGGAGGTTGGCCGTGACACAACACCTCGCTGTTTCTCAGCTGTAGATCAGGCTGGGGATTGGGTGTGTTTTAGCTTCTGTCTTCCAGCTCTTGCCAAGGGAGGGTGCCGGTGGTGCCAGGAAGCAGAGGAGGCCACCCAGAAAGGGACCAGGTGAGCTGCAGGCCTCAGCACCTCCCCGGGGCCCTCCTCCTGCCTTCCACTGCCTCCCTCTAACATTAAGAGCCCTCACGTCCTAACTGCCTCTGAAAATGCCCTCCCAGACACACACAGATGTGCTCAACTCATCCCCAGGTCATCTCTTATTCCAATCAAGTTGACAAGATTAATCACCACCAAGCTTGGGGGAGGGAGATGGCTCAGTCAATAAAATCCAGGCTTGAGGATCTGAGCTCAATTCCAGCACCCATGTTAAAAAAACAACTCAGGTTCAGCTGCATGTACCTGTAATCCCTATACTGGCGAGGCAGAGGCAGGAGGATCCCTGGGCCTTGTAGACCAGCCAGTCTTGTGAGTCAGTGAGCTTGGCAAGTGAGTCAGGTTCAGTGAGAGATTGTCTCAAAAAATAAGATGGAGAATGATGGAGGAAGGACCCGCTACAAACATGCATCACGCACAGCTGTCTCCTTTGGTCTGTAGACTGAGCTCAGGTTCCAGGGGGAAAGGAGAGGGAGGTGGAAGAAGATGGGCTTTTCTTCTCTCCAGAAGACCACAGTCTTTCTCTAAGGAATAGTGCTGGTTCCAAACCATCTGAACATCTTGTCATTTAGTCCTAAATGCTTCAGCATGCATCTCCTAAAGATAAATATATTATCGTACCTAACACATCCAAACTAATATTTATTCAATAATACCAGCCAGTTAGGGCTTTTGTTTTGTTGCTTAGAAAGAACTTTCTTGTTGATCCCTGGCATTTACTTGTGATTTGTAGCTGACAAGGCCTTTTAATCGAATGCCCACAGGAGCCTCCCAGAGCAACTGTTGATACTGCCCTCTCCTAGATGAGAAAACAGGAGCCAGAGAAGGTAAGCGATCCCCCAAGGTCACACAGTGTGAGCTGCACAGCGGGAACTGAAAGACAGGTCCTACAGCTCCAGTCCACACACCTGCCGGGACATTGCAGCTCATTCTGAACAAAACGTTCGTTTGTCTAGAACTTAGTCTCCAAACACTTTTCTCATTCCTTCCTCTAAAATGTCTATTCCACCCAAAACCATGAGGAGCCCTTTCACAGTGGTGACCATCTAGATGTGCTAGTGAGCCCCGTGGCCCCACGGTGGAGAGCTGCCCCCGGCAGCGCACTTAGGCACTGCACGTAATGTGAGCCTGCCCGGCAGTGCACTTAGGCGCTGCACATAATGTGAGCCTGCCCGGCAGTGCACTTAGGCACTGCACATAATGTGGGCCTGCCGGGCAGCACGCTTAGGCACTGCACGTAATGTGAGCCTGCCAGGCAGCACACTTAGGCACTACACGTAACGTGAGCCTGCCGGGCAGTGGCTTAGGCACTGCACGTAATGTGAGCCAATGTAATGGAGTGCTTGGTCTCTCCTAACTGCGTTGTGCTTGATTCCTGCTCCATTCCTTGGGCCCAGGGTGAAAAAGCTTCCCTCTGCAAACCCTGGGATACCTCCACCTTGATGAGAAGAACTGCTTTATCTGCCCAGTAAGCAGAGGGTGGTGGGGTCAGAGTGTCCTTGATACCCAGCAAGAATAGAATGCCTGGCTATCCTCAGCCCAAGATGGCTCGGATCACCCCACTCCTCCTGCACCCTGCTGTGCTGCCGTCTCACCTGCCTCGTTCTGTCAGGAACATGCCACAGCCCCCACTTATTCAGCTGCGTGTGGCTTCATGTCCCTCCGAGGCTACTGCTCCATCCAGCCCCCGGAATCAAGCACCAGGCACTGGGCCGCACAGCTTGGCAGCTCCTTGGCCTGGCCCACACTGTTTCTCCTGCTGTGGTATGCTCTCACCCCACACCAAGTGCAGGCCATGCCAGCCTCGTTTTCTTCAAGCAGACCAGCCTCTACCTGGGGCCTCCCAGCCTGCTTATTCTCTACCGGGGGTGCCCGTACCCTCTTTGTACTCAGTTTAGGCCTACGTGCTCCTGAAATAGCTGGAGGAGCAGGCTCTGTCTTAGAGCTGAATCTCATGGTCTCCGTCCTTTCTCTGTACGCAGCCCTGTCTTCACATACTACATGTTCATCACCTAGTGAGTGATTCCAGAGGAAACAGTAAGACTCAGAAAGCAGGCAAAACCCAAAGTTGCCCAGTTAGGATCAGAGCCAAGGTGTGAGCTGACTCTTTCTGGCTCCAAGCTGCTGCCTTTGCTGGCTTGGGCTGTGGACAAGAAGGGGCCTGAGCCTCTGCTATCCTCCCAGGACACGGGATGGCCAGCCCACCTTAGCTTCTCCATGTCTGTTCCACACTCCATGAATTCATGCTCCCATTCATTCATCACTGTCACCATCCACTGATTCATCGAGTATTTACTGAGCATAATTGTGCCCACAGCAACTACAGTGAGTGGGACGGACAAGCCGCTGCCCTCAGGGAGTTACACCAGGAGGAAGTCCACCACATCGAATCACAGATAAGGTACACCGGAGAGTGTGGGGAGGAGAGGGCAAGCCACAGGGGACAGCTGACTGCCAGCCACATCCACTGTCTCCTTTCCTAGCAGGGTCCCACTGGCATTCAGGCGTCATCCCCTCAGCCACCCTGGAACTGCGAGAGGGTCCACCACTATCCATAGGCCTCAGGTAAGCTTCCCAAACCCAAGTGTCTTTCGTCACTCCCCAGAGGTGCCTCAAGAGGAAGTTCAGGGCTATCTCAAGGCAGTAAGGCAAAGGTGACCACGAGGGAGGCAGGGACTTCTAGGAACACTGCCCTGGAAAGACTACAGGAAAGGCTGGTCTCTTCTTCGTAGGTTATCTCATCCAGACATGATGCCTGGCGTTGCTGCATGCCCTGCTCTCGGCCCAAGGGCAGAGCCACGCATGTTCCAGTGAACAGCGGAAGAACTGGAACCACAGGTTCCAGCCTGAGAGCTACAGCAGCTGGACCTGGAGCTCCCCAACCCCGAGTCCTATGCATGAGATGGGGAATTTGTTACACTTCATAGCCCCATGCACCAGATGGACACAGGGCCTCACTGTTGCACCACCAGCTCTCCCCACTATGCCTGCCATGCACTAGATGCCCAGTACTTGTGGAATGATTGATGCGTTTTAAGTCACCAGATCTGGGGATGAGATGTCATGTGCTGTGTGAACAGAATGCTCCAGCAGACAAAAAGGATGGAAGAGACATAAGACAAAGAAGTGGTTGAGGGAGCAAAGCCAAGAAGCTAGGCTGTCCTGGGCCCTGCTCCTCTTCTCCAGCTAAGGGATGCCCCCAGAGGACACCAACACCCAGGCCCTTCCCTAGATGGCTGGAGCACAAAAGGCACAAGGTGAATAGAACTGGCAGAAGAGTGTGCAGAGGTGATGGTAGAAATCATTGAGGGTTTGGGTGGGGTGCCAGCGCTTTGGTGCCAGTGCACAACCATTAATGTGTCTGACCATCCAGCAGATAGCAAAGCCCAGGCAGCCTCCTGGTCTGCAGTCACTTCTACCAGAGGGGGCGCTACCTGCTCAGGATGGTCAAGAGGAGCTCATCTCTTAGTGAAGTGCGACAAGGTCTTTGCATACCAAAAGCATTCTTGTACTTCATCACTCATCTCCAGGGTCTCTCTGCAGAACACTGAAAGCCAGATCATAATTAGATGATGAAATATTGATTATGCATCTACAGTTACGTGCTGAGGTCCACACCACAGAGGCACAGTGACCACCCTGCATTGCCTTCTATTTTCAGTCAATATGAAGATGGATGTTCTATCCCCAAGGCAAATTTTGATCACATACTTGTGTCAATGAAAAGACACCACTCCCAGAGCAAGTCAGTTCCTGCTTACTGGTTGGGTCTGTTTCTGCAGATGCCAGCTGCCTCCAAGAGGAACTTCCAGACTCAAGCCAACCTGTGTATTTCTTCATCTAAATTACATGAGTGGGAAATGTCAGGGGACCTGTGGGTTGGCAGGGAACTGCCCGTTCCCCAGTTGAGAGAGAATGAGGATAAAAGTGAACACAGCATCAAACAGGAAGGAGCAGTGTGGGCCATCGCCTCTGACTGTGTGCTGTTCCTGCCCACCTAGCAAGTGTTGCCACCTGAAGCTCGGATGTACGTCCAGTGCCCGAATGTGAGGTCAGCTTCCCCTTCCTTTTCATTCATTCAGCCAAAATCTAAGCTGTTGTTGTGGGACTGTGGCACTCTGGGATGAGATAGTGAATCAAACAGACATTCAGATGGGTTTTCAAGAAATAAAGAGTAATCAGTAGCACTGGCTAACATGAGTTAGAGTCAGTAATCCCAGTAGAGGAACGCAGACATGAGATGAGTGTGTGGAGGAGAGAGTCCAGTTCTAAGCAGAGAAGGTAAACGTGAACCAGGCTTTGAGAGGTCAGAGAGTGAAGCAGCCAGCCACGCCGGGGAACGAAGGTATCTCTAGGCACTGACCATAGCCAGAGCCACTATCTTAAGGTAAAAATCTGCCTGGCTTATTTGAGGAACAGAAGAATGAGTGACAAGGGTGAGAGGGCAGGATGTTTGCACGAATGAAGTAGAGGAATGAGGCTAAGGTCCCTAGGCTGGCTGCAATACCCAGCACCCCAGATGCAGCCAGCCTGAAGCAACTGTGACCAGCATCATTGTAGGGCTCAAGGTGACAGAGTCCCATTTTTCAGTCACTGTAAATTGGCAGTGTCCTAATCAGACTCTGGAATTCCAGCCTGGGACACTTGAGGGGCTTCGCCCATGATAGGTTCGTGAAGATCTCTTGGCTAGTCCTGGGGCCCTGGGAAATCTAGCCTTGGGGTGAGACCTGGAATCCATCCATGAAGAGGAGGCCTGCTGAGCTGGCAGGTGAGAAGGAGCCTTTCAAATTTGCAATTTTCAAGTGTCGGAAGGATGTCGTGCCGCTCCTCTGATGCCTGGCATAGGAGGTAGGTCCTCCCAGTTCCCATCAACACATCTGCTGTGTGAGTGTGACCTCTGCACTCCCACCATCCGGACCTCTCAACTGAGGGTACCAGCTCCCCAGCAGCCCACCCACCCCACCCTGAAGACCAGACCAAAGGTCTGCACAGCACTGAGAAAATTCTGTTCAGTTCAGTGGGCGCTTTGAGCATCTCTCTCCGAGGGTCTGCAGACACATGCACGAAGGCCGTCCTCTGAAAGACAGAGGATCTGGGAAACAGGCGGCCCTTTAATTCAGCCCTACCATGTTGTCCATGCTAAGGCAAGACACTGGATTCAAGATTCAGACTCCCCACACAGGAAAACAAACACTTGCAAATGGGCATCTGTGTGACCCACTCCCCACCCTCACTCATGCAACAAATAATCTCTGGTGTGTAGCACTTTGGAAGAACAGCCAGGATGGGTAGAACCCTGCATGTGGAGAACTTTGTCCTAGAAGGCAAAGGTCATACAGCGGGACTTAATTTTTCAAATGGAGACTTCTGAAATTGCTAAGTGCACCTAGGAAATGCATCAGACACTGCAACACAGAGGCACCCACAAGTGGAGAACAAGATAGGGACCCTGAGGATGGCCTAGCTGAGTACATCAAGTGTGGGAAGGAGCCATGTGCTATGAGGCAGGCCGTGGCCCTAGCAGAGGGAGTAGGTGTGTACAGGCCTGGGCAGGTAGCAGCTTGGTGGAGCTGAGGACCAGAATGCAGGCTCAATGTGGCCGAAGGTCACTGAGGGATGAGGAGAGTGACAAGACAGTAGGGACCAGATCATTCTATGCCCTGTCTGCCAGGGCCAGAAGTCGAGGTTCTATCCTAAGGCTGCTCAGGTAGCCCCCATATCTCCCATCAGATTTGCTAGCATTCCCACCTCAGAGGGCCATTGAGTGGAGACATGCCCCCAGTGACACAAAAAGAAGTAAGAGTTTCATCACTTCTCAAGAGAGGAGCATTGGCACACCTCTTAGTTTCGATTAATTGACTGGTTAAGAGATATAGCATTTTGTGATATAGCCAAGGCTGGCCTCAAACTCACAGTACTCCCAAGTCAGCCTCCTGAGTGCTGGGGCTACAGATATAACCCTCCATGCCCAGCTGTAATTTTTTTAAGTGAAAAAAGCCTGCAGATAAATGTAGCCCCCAATGAAAGCAAAAGATGCCACCGTAAGGGGACCTGATACAACACAAGGGGCAGCAGGCTCCAGGTGGAAACACCTAGGGTGAGGGGCGGGGAGGGGGGATACAGGAGCCACTTGATGCCCAGAGACGTGCCTTCTCTGGTAGGCAGCAGCCGCAGTGGGGTACAGCAAGCTTCTGGGGAGATCAGCAGCAGTGTTTGGGCTGGGAGTGTTGAAGAAGCTTGGTGTTGGGTGTTGGGAAGAGGTTGAAACTTGTTGACACACCTGGACCCACGTGGCTGCTGTAATTTGGTTCATGGATGCCTTGCACAGGAGCACATGGGCACGTCATGGTTCATGGATGCCTTGTACAGGAGCACATGGGCACGTCATGGTTCATGGATGCCTTGTACAGGAGCACATGGGCACGGCATGGTTCATGGATGCCTTGTACAGGAGCACATGGGCACGTCACAGTTCATGGATGCCTTGTACAGGAGCACATGGGCACGGCATGGTTCATGGATGCCTTGTACAGGAGCACATGGGCACATGGCTCATGGATGCCTTGTACAGGAGCACATGGGCACATCACGGTTCATGGATGCCTTGTACAGGAGCACATGGGCACATCATGGCTCATGGATGCCTTGTACATGAGCACATGCGCACGTCATGGCTCATGGATGCCTTGTACAGGAGCACATGGGCACTGCATGGTCCTGAAGGTGGTGGTGCTGGGAGGTGATGAACCTTGGAAAGGCAAGGCCTCATGAGAAGTCGTTAGGTCACTGGAGACGTGTCCCTGAAGAAGACTGTAAACCTAGTCTTTCCATCTTTCTCTTTTTCTCTCCTCATCATGAGGTGAGCAGTTTTGTTCCACCTACTACACCACCCGCAGGCCCAGAGCAACAGAGCAAATCCATCATGGACAGGAAGCTCCAGAATCATTACAAAATAACACTTTTATCTTTGTAAGTTAATTATTTGAAGCATTTTCATTTAGTAGTATGGCTCTGTCCACTTCTTTGCTCTTGGGAAACACCTAATCCTGAGCCAGCGAGGCCTTCCCAGGTGTTGGAGCTGTGGCAGCCAACCAGCTGCAGGAAGGACGGGGCCCTAGCTTTACCTCAAACCACTAGTCCTGGTCTAGCTGTTGCCATGTGTGCTGGCAGATGGACTGGCACAAAAGCAGCTCATTTCCTCATGCCATTGACAGGAACGAGGGTGGAGAAGTAACTGGAAAGGTCAGATGTGCCCTTAACCCACTCAGCTCATAAGTCAGAGAAGCAGAACCCTAAGACTTCCCAGGTGAGAGCACGTCCTACATACTACTCTGCAGAGCTCAAATGTCACGTGGGCAAAGCCCCTCCAGCCAGCTGCTGGGCCCTCTGGCTTGGCTTCCTGAACAGAAATGGCATGGAGGAGATAGGTGCCTGGGCCTGCAGTGTAGAGAACAGGCCTTAGCTCTTGAACACATCTGTTCAAATCTAGACAGCAGCCCTAGTTTGCTGTGTGATCTTGAGCCACTCAACTTCTCAGAGTGTGACCATCTATAGCTCAAGACTTGTAACAACCCCACTTGAGCTTGGCAAATAAAGGACTGGCTCAACACCCCACTCCCATGCACATTAGCTGCCACTGGCTCGACTTTACTGACGTCACTGCCACTACTGTGTTCACCCCCGGATGACCTTCTGTGATCCTTTCCCAGGTCGTACCATCCTACAGGGAATAGAATTACTAGTGACAGACTTTCAAGCCTTAGTTACAAAGACCCTGTGACTTTTACCTTATGGGCTAGGCGACTTGCTGAAGCTATTATCATGTCCTGAGGATGTGGTAGCCATACTGCGGTAAAGTCCATGCAGTGAGGGCCTGAAACCTCCTGCCTACACTGACATGGGAGACCTGACATTGACATGTCAGCTACGTGGTAAGCCACACTGGTGGGGGTGGGAGCCTCCAGCCCCAGTGACCTGGTATTTGCAGTCTCTCAAGGCAGAGTGAGTCAGAGCTCCCCAAGTCAGCTACCCCATGTTGCAGCCATGTACTTGACCCAGGCAAAGGCTGGGGCAGAATATAGTGCTATCTAAAGTTACTTGGCTCAGGCTAATCTGCTAGTGGGAAGTTGGTAATTATCCTAAACACATCCCACTTTGACATGTCCACTCCTCAGCATACCTGAGGCCTTCTGCTCATCAAGTGGACTGTTCTGCAGAGGCCAGCTGAGACTAATTCTGTGCCAAGCCTTGTCTTCAATGCTGTGTGTGGCTCATGCCTGGAATCCCAGCTGTTGGGTTGCTATGAGTTCCATACCAGCCTGAGCTATGTAGCAAGTTCCACATCAGCCCAGGCTACACAATGAGACCAGTCTCAAAACAAAAAATGCTATCAGAGATCTCTTCCCTGGCCCCTTTGGGTATCCCCAGAAGCCCTCTAGAGCAGCCAGGGGTCCTTCTTCCATGTGCTCACATAAGTGCCATATCCTCTCGAGGATTTTCACCTGGGGGCCTTGGGGTCCTGGAATCCATGTTTTCAGATATACTTTGGCTACTGGGTGGCTTAGGCCCACCTCTCAGGCCACTGGGGTTGACTGCTGAGGCTTCTCCCTGGGCTGGTTCCACAGTACCCTGTGAGATTAGTCCATGACAATCTGACCTCACTTTATCTCCCTGATCTTTTTTGTGTTTTTGCTCTGACTTCCTTCTCTATTTGTTTTATCAATGTGTGTATTTTTCTGTAAGTTGTCACAAATCCTTTGTGAAATGAGGCAGCATTAAGTACAACCTCCCTGGTGGTCCAGGGCCTGGTAAGGATGCACCCATCTGCTGCCCTGGGACAGCACACTTGACCTTTGCCTTCCCTGTCCATGGTGATGGCTTTCTGGGTGTTCCCTCCTGCAGTTGGGTGGGGCGTAGTATCTTGGTGGATGTGTCTAAGCCCTATTCTTCAGCTGTTGACCTGTTCATGGCTGTCATCTAGACCTACAGCCTTTTCTGAAAGGAGCCAAACAGCCCGTGGAAGGGGCTCTCCACCTCATGGGCAAGTCCCTGCTCACCTCACCAAGGGAGCAGACTTTCTTGTCACAAAACCCCAGAGCAGGATAAAGCACACTGCCTTCAGGATCCCAGGCAAGACAAGCATCACCCAGAAGCAGCACCTGGGACATGGGGCGGGGGCGGTGTCCTAACATCCCAGCAGCCATCAGGGTGTGAAGTCTGTCATCAAGACTGTCCCACTAACTCCCTAACTCTAGGTTTATGCCCCCCAAGCACCCTTGGATTTCAAGCCAGCTTCTTACATCACAGGCAGTCAGGAGCAACTGTGTCAACAGAAAGGAGGCCAACGGGCTCTACCCTTGGAACTTGTTTTAATGAAGAGCCCAGGCTTCCAGTTACATGCAACTACACACAGACACACACACACACACACACACACACACACACATGTGCACACTCAGGATGATTCTGTTACTCCAGATCCCTGTCCGTGGTGAATGGATTGGAGTTTATGAGTTCTGTCTCCTGAGTATGGATTAAACCAAACCCCAGGGTACATCTCCGTGCCTTCATTCCACCCCTTTTAGCACATCGGGTCCCAAGAGCCTTCAGAGAAATGACTCCTGAGCTTGGTGTGGTGGCTTACACCTCCGGAGGCTGAAGGAGGAGGACTGTGAGTCTGAGACCAGTCTGCGCACCATAGCAACTCCCCCTCCAAAGAAAGAGAGAAAGTAATGCCTCCTCCCCTACCAGGGTTCACAGGAACTACCAAAGGCTCTAGATTCTTGGCAAGAGACCCAAAAACCTAAGGGAACTCACATAATTGCTGACACAGAGGCTGCGCAGATTAAACTAAAACATGGGCCACCTCATTAAACTGGAAGGTAATGCTATTTATATCACGATCACCTCTAAATATATTTTATTAACAAAACCAGGGTCTGAATTTGTTAGCCCTTCCTAAGGGCAGTGTGTTTACATCTTTACAAAGATGAGGACCAGTGTGGTGAGAGCTAAACACACTTTATCCTGCAGGCTGGGAACCACCAAGCTCCTCCCCCTGGGAAGGAGAAACAGAAAGAAGTCACGCTTTTTCTCAAGCCTCGTTGCTTCAAAACTCTGAATATTATCTAGCCTCCTTTTGCTGTCAGGGCTAGAATTATGAAGGACAACCTCTCTAGAGTCTCTGTGTGTGCTTTTTCTCTTAATTCACTCAAACCACCATGAGAGTCTGATTCATAGAGTCAGCAGGGTACCTGAGTGTGAAGTCTGCTAAATGGGAGCTGAAGAAGGGAGAAGAGGTTCCCTATGAAAGAGGTAGGGGTGCAAAAGCAGCAGTCACACCAGCAGTTTCTCTTTATTGATTGTCACAACAGTTCCATGAGGAAGATAACACTCTCCCTTTTACAGATAAGGAGAAAGTCAATATTTGGAGAGGTTAAAAGATTCACAAAGGGAATACTTAAAAACAAAGCCAGTACAACTCACTTCAGCACCATGAACAGAGGCGGGCCCATGACTTCTGGGTGAGCTGGATGTGGCAGAGGGTATGAGTGGATGCTGCATCCCCAAAGAAAACACAGTGCAGGCTGAGTGAGGATAGACCTGTCACTTTCGCCTCCCGCAATAGGCTGGGCTCCTGAGAATCTCTCTATCCTTCCACTAGCTATGTAAGTTGACCGGTATTTTATGATGCTGTTCCCAGACTGCCACCCAGAGTTTGTGTAAGGTGTGGATGAATTGATAGAATGAAAAGTTATCTGAAATCATAAAAACCCGCTCTAAGGGAAACAATACTAGGCAAAGCCATGAAGCTCAATGCACAACAAGTAGGTGTTTGTTTCTCACATGTGGAGCCTTGTGCACGACTCCTTGATTCCAACAACGATGCTGGTACCCACAAGGAGCCCACTTTGGGAAAGATGGACAAGACTTTTATCTCAAGTTGGCTTGGAGCTTGCTGATTCTCCAGAATGCAAACGTGTCAGAGAAGCAGCTCACAGCTTCAGCGAGGTAGGAAAGGCCTGGATCATGTGAGAGGCTGGGTCACTGCTTAACTCAGACACCGAGTCTGTCCATCCCTCACATCCTCCATGGAGGATCTCTCAGACTCTCCTCGCAGCTCAGTACGGCTGCCTGCAGCTCCAGGCACACCTTTTCATCAATGGGTCCAAGAGAACATTTTTTTCCTCTGGATAAAAGTCCTCTAGTATATCCCTTTGGCACTAAGTGTCCCAACATAAGTCTCTGGAGTCAGTCATGTGTCCATTGAAATGATGTCTTATTTTCAGAGTGAGTTCCAGGACAGCTGGGGCTACAGGGAGACCCTGTCTCAAAAAGACCAAAAAAAAAAAAGAAAAGAAATGATGTTTTCTAGTAGTCTGTGCCTGGGTAATGGCAACCCTGAATCTGGAAGAGGCCTGTTCCACACAGTGCACATAAGCTACTATGTGTGTGGCTCCCCAAGGGCCACTGGGCTGCCATCCCCCAAAAGGGAAGACCAGTCCCTCCTCACCCAGCCCATGGGTGCCCTCCTGCTGTCACTGATTATGTGACGGCACAACTCAAAGCCAAGAATGTGCCTGGCCCTGTACTCAGACTTCATCGTCAGCCTCCCTGCCAACAGGTTTGCCCCTCCCCAGAGCTAGAGCACGTCTTCAGCTTCCCCAAGTATCTTAGCTGATGGCAGTGTACAGCAAGAGTTCACATCTGACCTCAAATCTGAACCAGTGTCTTGGGAGTGTGGTCACATATATGAGCTTGACAGCCTCCAGCAAATTCCCTGAGGAGGCTCATCCTCAGGACTGGGGTAGTAGTGCCAGTTGTGGCTTCACAGCATCCAGATAGTATGTCGTGGTGGAATCTCATGTACCAGTTTGCATACTGGAGAAGCAGAAAGCCCTGGGCCAACTTGAGACGATAGCCTTACCAACCTTTCCCCAAACGGGCTCCTTGGCACACAGACTGCAACAGTTTACATTCCTTTAAGGAAATACCCAAGGCAGGCTGCTTTATAAAGAAAAGAGGTTTGTTTAGCTTATAGTTTTGGAGGCCAGCAGTCCGAATAGCAAAGTGCTGGCTCTGGCAAGGACCCCTGGCCTCATGACATACACAGATGGCTCATATGTATGCAGGTGGCCTCATGGCAAGCAGTGCAAGGGGGGGGACTGCACACAGGAAGTCAGTCTGGGGAAAGGCCAGGCTCCCCAAATAACTTGCTCTCGCAAGAAGAAAGGGTCCCATCAACACCACCCTAATCCCTTCTGAGAGCAACAGATCAGTGACCCAGCAACTCCTCCCAGGCCCCATCTCCTAAAGGGCCCCACCTCTTAAGATCACCCCACTGAGGACAAAGTTTCCTCTACATGAACCCTTGGGGGACACACCATATCAAACCAAAACACAGACTGATGTGACAACATATCTAAGAGGAAAACAAAACCATTTCATGTTCAGATGAATCAGGGAGATGCTGGGCTAAACAGAATGCTTTTCAGGACTCCTCAGAACCTTTAATATCTGGTGTCAGATATTAAAGGAGGTAGTCTAGAGTAGGCAGTATTCCTCACCTTTATCTTTAAAAAATGTACTATTGCTTTGTTTCCAGCATTATAGGAAGTATTTCCCAGGAAAAGAAAATTTGAATCATCCTCCCGGGAACTGCAGTCCTCAGGGTCATATGCTGGTGGTGGTGGCTGAGTTTGTGCTGCTGTGGAGAAGTCAGGCAGCAAACATCTAAGAGTTTCCAGAGTAGGTGATAGTTAACAGAAAGCATTCTCTTTGCCTGAATTAGAACAAACAAGGTGTCAGTATTTTTCGCAAAGCTGGTGGCATCTCGGGTGTTTGGAAGGCAAGGAGTGCCAGACAGGGCGCCGGGCCTGCATGCCTTGGGCTGAATCACTGCTACCATGAGCTGCACAGCCTTGAACCCCTGCTTACCTGTATGGAGATTTGTTGATAAAAGTGACTGAGACCCAGAGGGGACTAAGCAGTGTCTGGGAAATAGAAGTGCCTGCCCAGTGTTTGAGGATATGAAGGTCACGGTCACCTTGGGGGTCCAGAGCTGGACTTGACTTCTCTTTGTCCTTCCCTGCCTCTCCCATTGGCTTTGCTGGTGCTCTGGAAACCTCCAGAAGGTGCTGCCCCCTCTTGTGGCAGCTGAAATGGCAGCATGGGACCATGACTTCCTCCCAGCTACACTCCTTTTCTTGCATCTCTCTAGGGACAGTGTCACTGTGGGTACCACATGGAGTCAACAAGCGATGTGGAAACAGATGCAGAGGCCCTAATGTTTGCTGACACTCACAGCCGGTCCTTCAGGTCACCCTCTGTGATATGTCACCAAGAGGGACCCAGTCCTGTGCCTGTTCTATCAGAGTCAGCTTCTGTCTGCATCTGTCACCATTGATTGCATTTGAATGGCTTCGTCTCTATTTTAAATAAAAGATTTATGCCTTAGCTGTCAGAGCGTGCCTTTATTTGAAATTTAATCTTGTTTCCAGGAGTCTGGATTAACTTATTAGATTTAGGCATCATGGTGGGAGGGAGGCAGAGCCTGCTCAGTGCATAGGCTGCTACCGGCCCTGCCTTCAGCCAGCCAGTGTGGACAGAGGTGCCATGTCAGCATGTCAGAGCACTTGGGAGCATGTCTCTAGGTGTTTCCTGGGTCAGCTTCCAGGCCTCAGCCCCTAAATCTGTTTGCTACGAGGCCATCAAACCTACCCTTCCTTCAGCTTGTAAGGAGACACCACAGAGCCAGTGCAGGCTTTGCCAAGGAGTCCCCATCTCTGTCTGGTGCCTTCCACCTCCTGACAACTCCACTGCTTACACCACAGGATGAAGCCCTGAGTTTGAGTCCCGCTGTGTGACCTTGGCCACTTAGTTCCTCTGACCTGGCCTGAAGTCTCCTTGTTTGAACAAAGGTGATGCTGATCCCGCGTCATAAGCAAGAAAATGGAGGGGGTGTGGGGGTTGCTCTTAGACTGCGCCCTGCCACTACCACAGAATACCAAGGCAACCTGGGGAACTGATCTTAAATTGTTTCCTCAGCAACTCACAGCACTGAAGATGGAGGTCCCAGAGCTCAACCCTGCATTTAGGAAGGGCCCCCAAGCTGTGCCATCTCCAGGGCTGGAGATGGAAGCACCCCCTCTTCCAATGGAGAGTGGACCCTAACCATCTAGGAAGGCAGAGACCCCAGGACCTAAGGGTCTCTCACAGAGTCAAGAGTCAACACTCACAAAGGAGTGAAATTTCAGCATAAGGTCTGAAGGGAGGGATGGAGAAATCATGGGAATACAACTAAGAGTCGCTCCAAATACTAGGTCACTATGTCAGGGGGTGGTGGAGCACAGCCCCCTTAGGAGTGAGGACATAGCAGCTCAAAGGGAAGAGTGAGCGCCAAGGGCACAGTGAATCAAGGCAAAGCCAGTTCAGGTCTGGGAGTCCAGAGCCAACACAAGGCTCTCCTCCCTGGGCTGTGGGCTGAGCTGTGTTCCCCATTCGTCACTCCAGCCCCATCATGCATGAGAGAAGAGAGTACTCTCAAGAGAGGGCCTTTGGTGAATCTCTGTGAGTCTTTAATGTTAAAGATGTTCAGAGGTCTGCAAGCCCGCAGCAGAGGCGCGGATGCAACCCTTCGCCAGCTCTGGTCCTGGACGCCCGGGTCTCCGGAGCTGTGGCAAGCGGTCTGCGGTGTAAACCGCCCAGCCATTGGTCTTTATTGTGGCTGCTCCAGCACAAGGGCTGCTCTGGCTTTCTCTCCTTTTCCTGTCCTCTGCCTCCCTGCTCACAGCGCCCGCAGCCCGGACTTTCCCGCTGCACCCTCGCCATCTGCTGGTCAGTAGCAGACTAGCAGCATTTCAGCACCTCGGACAGCGGCCTCGAGGCCAGCAGGAGCCAGGCAGCCCCTCCTCAGCCATCGCACATGGGTGCGTGCACACAGGTGCACTCCACACACACACACACACACACACACACACACAGCCTCTGAGCTCACAGAACGCCTACCGGCAGAGTTCTGCTCCACACGGAGTTGGGGACACGTGTCTCTTTCTTTGTCACTTAGCAAAACAACTCCAGGGAAAAGAAGACACTAACTGCTGCCCTAATTCAGCTGCCGGAGCCCCAGGAGGAAAGAGGCTTCCAGGTCACCATGCAAAGTTGAGTTTGTAGGGGGCTGCGTTTAAAGGCCACAGAGCAGGATCACAGCAAGTCAAGCCACCACCCACCTCTCCTGTGCTGCAGGCTCTCGTGGGGCTCACAGTGCCCCTGCTGACCCCATCTTTTTTTGAAATGTAGATGCTTTGTTGATTTGGGACTTCTTCGCACTATTTTTTCTTTTTAAAATAGTGCATTAATGAAATTAGGGGACTAAAACAGATGGGTGTGAAATGCCCCCGCAAGCTCACATTTTATGTGAGGTTTAGGAGGTGGGCGTGGCTGGAGGAAGCAGGTCATTGGACCTTTAAAGGTGATCCCTGCCCCTGGATCTGACCTTGCTCTCTGCTTCCTGGTCCATGCCACATGAACAGCCTCCACCAGAGGCATCACCACATGAACAGCCTCCACCATAGGCATCACCACATGAACAGCCTCCACCATAGGCATCACCACATGAACAGCCTTCACCATAGGCATCACCACATGAACAGCCTTCACCATAGGTATCACCACATGAACAGCCTCCACCATAGGCATCACCACATGAACAGCCTCCACCATAGGCATCACCACATGAACGGCCTCCACCATAGGCATCACCACATGAACAGCCTCCACCATAGGCATCACCACATGAACGGCCTCCACCATAGGCATCACCACATGAACAGCCTCCACCATAGGCATCACCACATGAACGGCCTCCACCATAGGCATCACCACATGCACAGCCTCCACCATGGGTATCCATCCCTCTCAGGGTTTCCAGAACCAGGAGGAACGGTGCTGGCTGTAGAAGTCACGGTGCCTTTGTTGTGAGACAAGGTCTGAGTTTACATGTTATCCTGTGAAGGATTGATCCTAGTAAGACCAACAGCTCTCCCAAGTCAGGAGGCCCCTGGCCCAGGCTTTTCTAGCTGAGGGTTCAGCATCCTGTGGCAACCCAAATGTCCTTTGCTAAGTGACAAGGCTGAAGCAGGCTGACTGCAAGGCTGGAGGCCTGTTCTCCTGTCTTCGCACTTCACAGCCCCTCCTGAGCTCCATGCCCGCTACAGCACCCTTCACTGACCACCCTGCAGACTGAAAGGTGATGAGGGGCTGAAAAGGTTCCCATAGCAGCTGCTACAGAACCTCAGAGCAGCCCTGACAGCAGGAAGGACATGGAGGGTGAGAGCAGACCACTGAGGCAGGGCCCACTGGGAGCCCAGAAAACCTACAAGATGGCCACAGCCAAGCAGTCTCTGCCTACAATGTTTCTTTATTCCCAGTGAGGAGACAGAAGCTTTCCAGGGGTCACACAGCAGGGTCAAGCCGTGCTGTGGGTGTCAGTCTATGTAGGAAGCTTTCTTTTTATGCCAAACAGGGACCACGCGGCCCTGCTAAGGAGAATGGGGGACACAGTGCCCGCTTTGCAGACACTGTGGGGAGCTGACCCCTTGGTGCAGAGGCCAGTTGGCTACTTCCCACAGCCCAGCCTGGATGATACTTTCAACTCGGGCCCTTAGCCTGGACCCATGAGACACGTGTTCCACTCTTACCCATGGCTTCTCACCTGCCCAGAGCCTGGACAGGAATTTCAGGCTGATGGCTGATTGCCTCCCTTCAGCCAATACCCACTCACAACACCAGCTACCCAGATTGATGACTCACAAAGGAATCTCCTTCCAACCCACTGGCCACCCGAATGAAATGCAGGCCTACCTTAGCCTGTATGCATGCAATAATTAATAAAAAATAACAGCCAGGAATTCAGTGATGATGTTACTATGAAATTCAAATTTACTCCTTGCTGCAGCCTGCTTTTATAAACCAAATGACGTCAGTTCCCAGGACCAATCATAGGCTCCCCAACTCCGTGCCACTGCACACCATTGCCCCACCCAGCATCACGCACCTAGGCCACACTGTTTGCTCCTCCTTGGGGTGGGGCCAGACCCTCAGCCACGTGGTGCCCTGAGGCATGCTACAAGTCTACCTCTTGAGATTCCAAGGCACTGAGTCAACCACTTTCTGTGTTCCTCAGAATTTGGTACTAACCCCAGTACTTTTAGCAGAGATTCAGAAAGGAAGATTAAACTACTGACCACTCTCTTCAGTGGCCTGCCTCATAAGGAAGGGTCAGGACAGACTGGACAACAGAGCATATATCTTTCTGTCACCTCCTCATAGACAAGGGTATCACATGCTCCTCATAGCACGTGGACCTGGCTCATGGGGGGGGGTCACAGCATGGCCCCCACCATCACCAGCTCCCTCTCTAGAACTAGCTACATGCAGCTCTGAGCTCTACCCATCCTCCCTACACCCTCTGGGTGGATCTGTCCCCTGGGATGCCAAGCAGAGGGACTCACAGATGGTAAAGCCCCAAGAGGCTGAGGACAAGAGGCTAGCCTGTCCTTGAGACCTCTAAGATAACAGCTGCGCTAGATCCTTCCTTAAATGGCTCTTTTGCTCAGGTAGCCAGAGCCAGGTGCTGAGGACCCCACCCCTCTACCTGAGTCTGGTGACCAAGCCAGGCCCAGCAAGGGGGTGGGGAGATTCCGAGGAGTTCAGGTCCAGTAAGTCAAGACCACCAGCCTAGAGCAGACAGTTTCCCACCACTTGTGCTTGCAGGCACCAGGCACCAGCCACTCCACTCCAGGACTCTTGCATTGCCATGTCCTCTGCGCTCGGAGTTACTTGGAGCTGCCTTTTCTTCCATCCTTTGGTCTTGGCTCCAGCAGGACCTACTCCAAGAGGTCATCTAGGCCCACAGAGCTGACTCTGTGCAGACAGCAGACTGAACACACACACACACAAACACACACACACACACACACACTGCCCCCAGAGGAGGCAGTGTGCCAGAGATAAGCCTGTCCTGTGCCAGGACAGGAGCTGGTGACCTGGAGGCAGCAAGAAAAGAGGCATCAATGATATTCAAGTCAGCCACTCCCAGGATGTAGGGTCAGAATCAACCAACAGGACTGTGTCCAAGAAGCAGCCAAGGGGCAGCCAACTGTACACCTGCCTGGCTTTGGCGGGGGGAGGGGGGGTAGCCCCATGATGCCATGAAATCCAGCCCAGCGCCACACATGGCTCAGAAGACAGCGAAGGGGTCATGGCTGTCAGCCCCCAGCTTTCTGCATCCAGAGCACCAGTAGAGTGAGAGCCACAGGTGCGGTTCACCCTCATGACAGGAAGTCATGCTGGCTGTCAGCTGTTCCTGCAGTTAACATTTTCTTCCTGAGTTTCCAGCCTCTGTAACTGTTTCCTCACCATGGCCCTATGAATCTAAAATTTGCAGGCAAGGAAACTGAAGTAGAGAGGTCAAAAACTGTGTTCACAGTCACCCAGGCAGCTAGAGGCAGCCATGACTCACCCCACAACCTGGCTCCCCAGACACCTAACTCTGTCTACAGTGCCAAGAAATGAAGTGGACTATGTATGTCCTTTCTCCTGCCTCCAAACTCATCCCCAGGGTCAACTCCCTCCCCCTCCCTGACATCTCACGGATGGTTCCTTAATACTGAAGCCCCTCCTCCTGCATCTCCAGCCCTGCCCACTGGGCACCTCACAGGGTCAATCATGCCCTCACTTTTCACAAAGACCCTCTGTAAGCTTGGAAGAGAGACAGCTGGGATTCTGCTGGAAACATGCTCGGATGGCTACATCAGGGGTTCTCAGGCCCCTGCTGCCTCGGGTGGCCCCAGGCAGACGCGAGAAGCATCTCAGCTGACTGCAGCAGAGAAGTCACCCATCATTGCCGACTGCCATCGTGCTGTAATTAGTTAATCACTAAATGCATGGGGCTTTTAATTAACCGCCAGCCCTGTGCGGGCAGCTGTTCCACAAGCCAAATCTGATCACAGTCCTAGTCCCAGCTGATGGAGCGTTTCCATCCTGCAATAATGCTTGTGTATTGTGATGCTGCAAAGATGGCAGCTGCCAGGACTGTATCCCTAATGGAAGCCACAGGAGGGAACAAAAATAATCACTGAGGCCATCAGGTCTGGAAGGATGAGAGCCCACTATGAATGTGGGCTGTATATGGTGTTCCATGCATTAGAACTAGCTCAATTCAAACAGGTACAAGGGGGAAAGAATCTAGAAGCTCTAACCAGGCAATGCAGTTTCAGCCTGGCTAGATCCAGGACAAATGAAATTACCAGACTAGGTGAGTTTGGGTTTTTTGTTTGTTTGATTTCATTTAGTTTGTGTTTTTAGGGATGTTTTTTGCTTTGATTTGCTTTGCTTTGTTTTGTTTTGTTCTGTTTCATTTCGTTTTGTTTTGAGACAGGGTCTCCCTGTGGCCACAGCTAGCTTGGAACTTTCTCTGTTGACCAGGCTGGACTCAGTCTCACAGAAATCCACCTCTCCCTCTGCATCCTGAATCCTGAAATTAAAGGCTTGCACCACTGCGCTCAGCTTAAGACCATGTGGGTTTGAACTCTTGGAAGAGCTACCTGTGCTTGCCTCCCTGACAAGCCACTGGTCTACGGGCACAGGTGGGCAGTGGTGTGTGGTCACTGCCTCTGATTCCCTCTGACGTGCCTGTGCACTATCACCACAGCACTTCCGAGTAGCTCTGACCTAGCCTTACCACATTTAATCTGACCCATTTGAGTAATGTTACTATTATCCAGCAAACCAGGACAGTCTAGTTCAGTACTGCTGATCTTAGGCTTGATTCCACAAGGCCATCCTATACATGAGTTAAGGGATATCTAACAGGCTTCCCATCGCTGGATGCCAGGGGTTCCAACCAGACAAACTGTGGCACCAAAAAGCTCATCCAAATATACCTAAAGTTCTCCTGGGCTGGCAAAATAATCACTGCAATAGATGTGGGGACCCGGGATGTCCCCCTGGGCAAGGCCTGCTTCCCATGGGATGTACTTGATGCTAAGGACAAAAGCCAGAGGTGGACAGAAGTGAGTGGAGCTTTGAACACAGGGGGCACTAATGGTTCAGATCCTGCCTCATGAGGCACAGCTCATGCAAGGGAGCATAAAAGACTCCAGCAGTGACCACAGCCATTACAGAACTATATGGGGCAGCTCTAGGAGCAAGACATTACAGGGCTATATGGAGCAGCTCTAGGAATAAGAAGTAGCCAAGCATCTGCTTACATCCTTCTTTTAAAAATCAGTTTTGAACTATGCAGTGTGCTATCTGCAATACCCCCCTGCTGTGCTGTGCTGTGCTCCCTAAGGCTTCCCCATCCCTCTCCCAGACCTAACACCCACTGAGCCAGACCCAAGGAACCACCATCCTGAACACTTCAGCCAATTCACATTCACAGATTCTGTGTGTAAGCTCATGAGGAAGCAGCCAGTTTGGCTGTGAAGACCTCTTCCAGCTTGGCTAGCTAGAGCCAAAGCCTGAGCCCCATTCAAATTTTTCTTTTAATTTTATTTTTTTTTACTCTTTTTTTTTTTTAATTTTATTTATTTCTGTATGTGTATGAATGTACTGTCTGCACGCAGGTCTGTGCACCCGTGTCATGCAATGCCGCAGAGGTCAGAAGAGGGCGTCGGATTCCCCTGGAACTGGAGTTCTCCTGGAATTGGAGTTTCAGGCGGTTCTCAGCCACCATGTGGGTGCTGGGGATCGAACCCGGGTCCTCTGCAAGAGCAGTCGGTGCTCTTAACCGCTAGGCCATCCCTCCAGCCCTTTTTTTTTACTCTTAATGGATATAATTATACATATTAATGAGATCTAGTACAGTGTTTTGATACTAGCAAACATTATATAATAATAAATCCAGGTAATTAGCACAGCCACCTCTTATGCTATCACTTCTGGGTGAGAATTTCAGAATCTGTACTCCTAGCTATTTTGACATATCAGTACAATACTGATGACTGCAGATGCCTAGGTAGCACCTCAGAACGTGTCCTCCTATCTGGCTGTACTATGATACAGTTGGCCACCCTCCCCGCCTCCTTCCAGGCTCACTGTCCTCATCCCACATGGCAGAGCATCTAGTGTTTATCTTCTGTTGTTTAAACTCAGGCACCTCCACTCACGTGCTGCAGCCTCCCCTTCCCCAGCCCCAGTGTCTTTGAAGAGAAGAACAATGCCGGGCTGGAGAGATGGCCTAGCAGTTAAGAGCACCGACTGCTCTTGCATAGGACCTGGGTTCAATCCCCAGCACCCACATGGCAGCTGAGAACGATCTGTAACTCCAATTCCAGGAGAACTCCAGTTCCAGGGGAATCTGAGACCCTCTTCTGACCTCCGCGGCATTGCACGACACGGGTGCACAAACCTACATGCAGACAGTACACTCATATGCATACAAAAATAAATAAAAATAAAAAAATAAATAATTTTTAAAAAGCACAATGCCAACTTTCCTGGGGAGCAGGGAGATCATGGACTCCATTTTTGGTACTATAGGGCCTCTGAGTACCCAAAGCTCCCGTCCTCAGTTTCTCCAGCTGTTAACAAGGGATGATGGCACCCTCTTTGCTGGTCCATGGGGAGAAGTAAGTGGAAAGGTACTTAGAAAAGGCTTTAGTGCCTTGTGTAGGTGACAAACCTCAAGAAAAATGAGGGAACCCCCCCGGCCTGCATCCCACCCACAGCCCTCTCCCCACACTCCCTATCATCTGACCCCTGACAGAGGTCTGTGACAGCTGTGGCCATGCGTCCCACCTTCACTCTTCAACCCCTGGAAGCTCCACAAAGGAGACAATACCCCAGAGTGGGTCCTGATAGGCTGGGCCACAGACCAGAGTGGCTGGCATTCAGTACCCAGCCCGTCCATGCAGCAGGCTGTGGCCTGAGTGCCCCTCCATTCTTTTTATATTTAAATTACAGTCACATTAACTTTGATAGGATTTCCCAAGCAACATGCCCCTGGTCCAGAGCAGGTCTATCTCATCATGGACAGACCTCCCCGCCTCCCTCACATGTGCATGTGTGGGCACACGTACACACACACACACACACACACACACACACACACACATGCACACACACACATGCACACACATCTACACACACTCTCTCAAACACATGCACACACATGTACACATACACACGTACACACATGTGCACACACATGTACATACATGTACACATACACACATGCACACACACATGTACACACATGCACACACGTACACACACTCACACGCATGCACACACATGTACACACACACATGCACACACACACATACACACACACACACACATGGCCAAGCATCCTAGGACCTGAGGTTGGCCTCGCCCTCCGTTCACCTCCAGAAGCTAGGAATGGACAGGAGGCCAAGCCTCACCCCAACTGCTCCCAGCAACTCTCCCTCCAGGCTCGGCTTGGATCCTGAGAACTGGCTGGAAGAGACAGTCGGGGAAGCTGCTGCCTGGACTTGGCTGATTCACTTCTGTGCTGTTCCCACACCAGGCTCCTGCCAGGGCCATCATCCAACACTGTTGACCATCACAGAACTGTGTTTGTGTTGCATATTCATGCCTGTTGTTTATTCAGCTTTTGCTGTGTGCCTGGTCCAGTTCTGAGCACATTATCCAAAGATCTCACTGAGTGTTCATGATAAGAACTACTGTGCACTTTATCTTATAGACCAGAGAGGTTTTGTAACCTGCCCAGAGCCTCAGCTAGCATATAGGTTTCTCCTCCAGAGCCAGTGCTCCAAGTTATGACATAATCCTGAAGTCTGGGTTTCTGCAACTTTGAAAACCCTCCCAACTCCCCTGCAAGCAAAACAAGGCTGACAGGAGGGCCACTTTCCAGACAAGGAAACAGGTGGTGACAACCAGCCTTCCTGTACTAGTGGATCTGGAAGACAGAAAAGAGAATGGACAGCCAATCAGATGCTTCTGAGAGCTTGCCTGGCACCCTGGCCAGCCTCTCCACAAGCCCTGTGTGCAAGAGCCTCCCCTCACATTTAGCCCAGGAGTGCACCAACAGGTGTGAGGCTCTTTCTCCCTCCCAAACCTGAGGCCTCCCCCTCCTACCCACCTCCCACCCCCGTAGCATGTTGAGACTGCTTGAACCCAGCTTCTCAACCTCTTCTCTCCTGGAACCCCACAGAGCTGGGGCAGGAGGCCCAGGCACCAGTGGATTTGAACAAGCTGCCGTCCCTCTTGAACTTAGGTTCTTCTTGTCATTTGGCGTGACTCGCCTCCTCCATGGCTGGGAAGGCTGAGGAAGGCTGGGGAAGGCTGGGGGAGGCTGGGGGAGGCTGGGGGAGGCTGGGGGAGGCCGGGGGAGGCCGGGGAAGGCCGGGGGAGGCAGGGGAAGGCTGGGAGAGGCCGGGGGAAGGCTGGGGGAGGCCGGGGGAGGCCGGGGAAGGCCGGGAGAGGCCGGGGAAGGCCGGGGAAGGCCGGGGGAGGCATGGGAAGGATGGGGGAGGCCGGGGGAGGCCGGGGGAGGCCGGGGGAGGCAGGGGAAGGCCGGGGGAGGCCGGGGGAGGTGGGGGAAGGCCGGGGGAGGCCGGGGAAGGCCGGGGAGGGCCGGGGAAGGCTGGGGAGGGCCGGGGGAGGCCGGGGGAGGCTGGGGGAGGCTGGGGAGGCTGAGGTAAAGCAGGCACTCACTCCCATCGGTGCTCCTTTTAAATTCCGATTCGACCAGTTTTACATAAAAATCATGATTTCTGGCTTGATTTGAGAAATACTTTAAGATATGACCACACTGAGCTGCTGTTCACACAGCCATGGCCACCCAAGCTAGGGGACAGCTGCCCTGTATTAAGGCACCCAGGTGCCTGCTACCCTCACCCGGCAAGCTCCCCTCGATGGGTTGCTTGTCTTGCACTTGATTGTGAGACTCTAATGTGAAAGATGTGAGATGCCTTCGAAGGACAGGTACAGAAACGGGCCTTGTCATTGTTGAAGGTCCTGAGTTTCACATGTCTTACTGTGACCTTGGGCGAGTCTAGGGCTCTTGGGACTTTGGTCTCTCCCATCTGTGGAATGAGAGCACGTCCTGGGTGGCCTACAGGGGCCTATGCAGCTCTGGCTCTGAGCACCTCAAGGCCTATCCTTGTTTCTGCAGCACAGAGCTCTGGACAGAATAGGATCTGAAGTAGTGTCTATAAAAGAAACCAGGAGGGGGGCTGGAGAGATGGCCTAGCGGTAAAGAGTGCCAACTGCTCTTACAGAGGACCCGGGTTTGATCCCCAGCAAACACGTGGCGGCCGAGAACCGCCTGAAACTCCACTTCCAGGAGAACTCCAGTTCCAGGGGAAACCGACACCCTCTTCTGACCTCCGCAGCATTGCACGACACGGGCGCACAGACCTGCATGCAGACAGTACATTGATACACATACAGAAATAAATAAAATTTAAAAAAAAGAAACCAGGAGGAAGGCAGATGCTCCAGGGTCCCTGTAATGTGAGAGGTTTCTAGAGATTTCTCCCCTCTTGACAGACCTAGCCCCTCTCCTCAAAATAAGAAAGAAAGAGTGAGGTTGGGGCCGGATTGACCAGGGGCGAGACCCCATGTTGGTTTGATGCTTTAATCAAAGCCTTAATAAACATCACACTGATAGGCTGCCTGGCAAATTTTGTTTCAATAGGACCAGTTAGTGATGGAGGTGGGGACACTGGCTCCCCTGCTCTTCCCTCATCCCATACTCTCCATCTTAGCCCTCTCTGCAGTCCCAGGTCCCTATCTGGACTCAAACATCAGGTCTCTGTAGCAGCGCCCTGACCTGCTGCACCGTGTCTTCATGGGTCTCCTTGGCCCAGAGGCCACTCTTCTCCCCACACATCAGGTCTCTCTAGCAGCACCCTGACCTGCTGCACCATGTCTTCATGGGTCTCCTTGGCTCAGAGGCCACTCTTCTCCCCACCTGCCCCCAGTTGTCTGAATACCATTAGAGGTGCCTGGTCCATAGGGCATTTAACAGCTGCTTGATGGATGAGTGAACAAGCTTGAAATGCTCTAAATGTTCTTCCAGAACTCACGTGGAGACTGACCTGCCGCTGGAGCAATTTTAGGAGGTCAGGCCTTTAAGAAGTTGTCGGGTCTTGCAGGCTCTGCTCTCAGAATGCTGCTGCCAGAAGGGTGGGTTAGTTACCGTGAGTGGGTCTTCTAGAAACTCAGCCACCACGTGGCCCTCCCTGTGGCTAATGCCCTCTTACCTTTCCGCCATGCCGTTCGGCTGCATGAGGTCGGCACCTGATGCTTGCTGTTCCTTGATCTTGGACTTCTCAATCTCCACAACCATAACTAAATGAACTCTTGTTTGAAGCATTCAGTTATTGCTGCAGAAAATGGACCAGGATAGCTTTCCAAAGGCATTCGCCCACCTTAACCTCTGGCTCCGCCAGGTCACTTCTCATCCCAGGGCTCCACTCTTTGAGCACCAGGTCATCTACTCCCCCCACCCCCATCCTCCTGCCACCCAGCCACCTCCACACCCTGGCAGTGCCCCTGGATCTAACTGGAATGCACTGCCCTTTCTTGTCAATGTCATCAGCTTTCTTGAAGGTCTGGTTCAAGTTCTCGCTGCCTCTCTCTGACCCCTTCACGCCGACTCCCCGTGATGTGCTCTGCACTGGCCACCATCTTGTGCCCCCCCCACTTAGCTGTGGTTGGCTTCGTCACCCCCCTGTGGCTGTACTCCAGCAACCCTGCTATAGTCATTATCTACACAACACACAAGTCCAGCTGCTGTGCAGCACCAGCTCTGCCACTGTCTCCTCTCCCAGCAAGCCCTGGGCTCTGCCCTCTTGCATGAACAGGAATTCATCTTCAGAGCAACTTCTCT
This sequence comes from Rhizomys pruinosus, assembly GCA_009823505.1. Taxonomy (NCBI): domain Eukaryota; kingdom Metazoa; phylum Chordata; class Mammalia; order Rodentia; family Spalacidae; genus Rhizomys; species Rhizomys pruinosus. The sequence goes on along the minus strand of VZQC01011742.1, from coordinate 2,926,923 downwards.
CTCTGACCAAGGTAGATGACCACCAGCTTTACATCCACAAGCTGGCCTTGTACAGAACAAGCCTGTCCCAGTATGCCAGGGGAAAGGTCTTGGTTCCATGCTGATTAAGTTCCTGTCCCCATTATTCTAGCTGAGGTTCATTAGAGCTGCTGTAGATTGGCTTAGAGCAATTTGGGTTCTCCTGTCAAGTGATGGTGGCAGTTACACAATCAAACTACAACCCGGCTTCTGTGGAGGCCTGTATCTGCCTCCAGGATACTCCGAGTCCCCTGAGGGCAGGCTGGTTCTGCTCCATCTCAGGTCTGCTTCCTTCTAGTACCAGGCTCCCAGAAAACTCCCAGGAATGATCCTGTTTGAATTCCCTTCTGCCTGGCCCCCAGATGGCAGATAGCTGATACCCAGTACACTCAAAAAACAGAGCTCTGGAAGCTGAGCTCCCTCCCCGGCCTTTGGCAGTCTCCAGTGGAACGGGCATGGGCAGAGTTCTAGAAACAAGGGGCCGCCAGCCTTTCTTCATGCAGCTTTGTTAAAGAGCCTTGGACGAAGATGCCTGAGATTAGCCTGAGACATCATACACATCCAGCCTCTTCACCAGGGCCTCCCGCGGGGCTCCCACTGCTTGGGCATAAGCCCTGTGTCTGCCTATCCATGTGCCCACTCCACCTCCACCAAGGTGACACTGCAGTAACAGCTGTCCCAAGCAACACAGGCTCTTACTCAACAGAACTGGGACAAGGATCAGATTTTGTTTTGTTTTGCTGAAAATTTGAACCAAGAAAAATGCAAGTCTTTGTGTTGTGGCTGGAATATCACATGTGTAAGGTACTGAAGAAGAAGACACAGCCTGGTCTACAGATACAGATATGTCTCGAAAAGACCAAAAAAGGAAGAAAAAATGGTCCTGAACAAGCATGCAGTCTGGAAAACAAGAGGCATGCAGTAACTGAAATGAAGACTGTTCTTAAAAACAGAAAAAATTCAGGCAACCCAGCCCAGTCCTGTACAGGACAGGCTGAGTGAAAACACTGGTGAGTCAAGAGCTCTGCCAGCCTGGCATTGGGGCCACACCCTGCAGGGCCACATCCCTATCTGACTAAAGCTTCCCACATACGTGGTAGAACCCAGAGAGGTTCCATCTAGCCACATGGTCCTGAGCCTGCACGTCTATGCAAAGATGGAAACAAATCCAGCAGGAAGAGACAGAAAACAGGAGACAATGGCCTGGGGCTTGAATGCACTCCTGCCTCCTTTGGTGTTTGCCTTCTCCTATCAGTAGCCTGTGTGATCGCTTCTGCCTGGGTGCATTGGCTTAGTGACTTGCCTCTTAAATAGAATAAGGTAAGAATCCTGTCACTTCCGAGGTGAGGCTCCAAGCCACTGGCTTGTGCTCAGCCCCGCTCTTCCTCTCTTGCTTCTTTGATTGAATCAAGTAGCATGTGGAGATGCACATCTCTTAACCACAGATGGGCTTCTGCCAATTTGAGAAAAGAACTGCTGCTCTTGGATTCCTGTGGCCTATAAGGAACTCACTCAGCACATGAAGAGCTTGGAAGCAGATCATCCCCAAATCAACTCAATACCCAGACTGTGGTGTGTGTCAGAGGGCCAAGCTAAGACAACCAGATTCCTGACACTTACTCAAGAGTGTGATAAAGGTGCCCCAGATTGCAAAGCAGTAGGGAAACTTTATTCAAAGCAAAGTAATAATACTGATTAGGAAGGATAGTCTATCGAGATTGACAGCAGCCATATGAATGGGTGCACAAGGCCCCTGGTTATTTTTTGGGGCTTTCAAGAGAGGGAAGAGTTTGAGTACTAGGGAGAGAGTATGGGTGGTTCTCTATTTTGATTGACAGATTAACCATTTCTCTATTGCACATGTCCCTTCTCATAATGCATACAATTTTAATCATATGCATGCCCAATTTTGCATAAGCATAAGAGAAAAAATAGAGAATTTTTGGTCGAAACCAGTTCAGACCAGATTGGCCCTCCTTCCTGGACTTAACTGTAGTATGATTGAATAGAATCTATGGAAGTTTGATGATTGTTAAAGAGAGAGAGAGAGAGAGAGAGAGAGAGAGAGAGAGAGAGAGAGAAACTTAGCCAGACATGGTGGCATACGCCTTTAATCCTAGCACTTGGGAGGCAGAGGCAGGTGGATCTTTGTGAGTTCAAGGCCAGCCTGGTCTACAGAGCGAATTCCAGGACAGCTGGGGCTACAGGGAGACCCTGTCTCGAAAAGAGAGAGAGAGAGAGAGAGAGAGAGAGAGAGAGAGAGAGAGAGAGAGAGAAACATTCCATTGTTCACAAAGGAGGTTTTGTGCAGCTCTGTGGGGGCAGGGTATCCCAGGTTACTCCCAGGTTGCCAGGTGTGTTGCTTGAAAAGGGGTGTGCATAGTACATTCTGGAAATGTACTATGGTACATTGGTACTTGGTTGCTCAGGCCACCAAGCGCATTATTAGAAGAAAAGTGTGTGCATAGCTCAAGCTAAGTCAAGTCGCTAAGCCATTGCCTCTGCCTGCCTTGCCCCTCTCCTCATCATCTTCCCTTGATGTCTTACCTCATTCTCTGGATGTCTGGATTCAGGTACTTCTAGAAATGCTGGTTATAGTTAGTGTCTTCTAGTATCTACCTAGTACTCTTCCAGGACATCTGGGATGGAGGGGAGTGATTCACTCAAAACAAATCATTAAAAGTGTGTATACATACAAAGCTATTAGTAACTCTTTCCCACAATAAAGAGTACAAATTTGCTCTTACAGTACGAAATATAAAAGTAGCCTTACCCATCCCTCTGCCCCCTATCATTAAGGCTATAATCCCACACATCACCCACTGTGTGGCTTATAAACCACAAATATTTATTTCTCACCAGCCCAGAGGCTGGAAGTCCAAGGTCTTCTCTTGTCTTGTGTAGCACCGCAGCTGGAATACAGCAGGTGCTGGAGAACTACCTTGTATAGTGAAAATTTTCTTAAATGTCAATCCCATGGACTAAATACTCTGAGTGCCAAAATAAATATTTAAATATTTTCTCCTTTGAAGTTGTTTATATCAGGCACTCTGCCACGATGACCAGAAAGCTAAGCTCACAGAGGCAAAGCCTAGACTGCCAGGTTTTCTCCTTCCATTCTGCTGCTGTGAGAAGACACTCTGACCAAAAGCAACTTTAGAAGGTTTTCCATCACTGAGGGAAGCCATGGCAGGAACTGGCAGAAACCACAGGGAACTGCTGCTGACTGAGTCACTCGCTGGGCTGAACAGCCTGAGGGTGGAGCATCCTGGGGGTACGTCCCAATATGGCTACCTTTCCTGTGTGGGATCATAGCTTTCTAGCCATGATAACAATGGCATAAGCCTTGCTTTGGGTGATAAGTCCTCTACCCAGAGAGAAAGTCTGCGGTAGAGTCTGGGAAGCAGGGGCTGGTGGGGTTATCTTCTATGTGTTATGGAGTGGGATGTCTGCTGAATGAGTGGGGTCCACTGTGTGAGTGCAGAGATGCTGTAAGGATTAGAACAGATTTTGCAGTCCCTGGGAGTAACAGGGAAGGAAAGGGAGTGTCAGCAAGCTGCCATGGAGGTTGCCCAGCTGTTGCTATGCATACCAAGAGATACATCAGAGGCCAAGATGGCTCCCCAGAGGGAGCTTGCATGTGTAAAGGAGGAATTAGAAAGGACAAAGGAGACATCCAGCAGGGAAAAGGAGCGTGCATGCGCTCTTCAGGGTTCTCGCTCATGCCTCCTCTGCTCCAACCACCATGGTTTGATCCAGAGTATGGACTGAACATGTTTCCGCCAGTACGTGAAGGACATTGGGTTAATTAAGTTGGACTAAGCGACCTTTCATGAATGGATTTTTCAAAACCATCTACCCAGTGAAAGCTCATGATAGTTTTTGTACATAAATTAAAAAATAAATTCAGCTTCTAAAAAAAAAAAGAAGAAAGAAAAAGAAAGGAGAAAGGAGATATGGTTAGCCTCCTCCACATTAGCCCCTGATTTGGTAAGGAAAGTGGAAAGAAGTAAGGATGAAATAGAGGTATTGGTTTGCAGCTTTCTAATGGCTGGGGGAAGGGGACTGAAAGAGAGAGAACTGTTAGAAGCCTGTTGAGGAGTCCTCCCTGCAATCCAAAACCTTGAGACCCACAGGAAGAACTGGATAATAGAGAGGGAGAAGATGAAGTAAAAGTACTAGGAATGAAGCTAAGGGTAAAAAAACGGGTGCTTGGTGTCCACTTCACCGAGCCAGGTGGAGCATCCATTTATTAGGGACCTCGGGGCTGGCGTGGAGCTTAATGGCACTGCCGAATGCTGTGGTGAGAAATGATCTTTATGAATTAGGAGAGTGACCTAGAGCAGTGTACCAAGCAAGCTCATGATGAGATGTTGAGATTAGAATGGAGGAACACGGGGCGGGAGAGATGGCTCAGCGGTTAAGAGCAATGACTGCTCTTGCAGAGGACCCAGGTTTGATTCCCAGCGCCCACAACCAGGCATGGTGGCCCACACCTTTAATCCCAGCACTCAGGAGGCAGAAGCAGGCGGATCTCTGTGAGTTCAAGGCCAGCCTGGTCTACATAGTGAGCTCCAGGCCAGCTGGGACTAAAGGGAGACCCTGTCTCAAAATAAAAAGTAAATAAAAAAGAAAGGAGGAACACAATGGCTTCTCTCTCCAGTTGCTTGAAAACAGGTGTGGCAAGATTTCCGTCAGGCTGGAGCTCCTGGGATAAATACTGGTGGAAAGCCAAATGTTATGCTTATTTTGGAAGGCTTTGGGAAAAAATTAAGGTGCACATACATCCCAGAGGTGTTGGGTCCCCTAAGCTCCAGTTACAGGTGGCTGTAAACCACTCAAAATGGGTGCTGAGAATCAAACTCTTGTCCTCTAAAAGCAGTACATTTCGTTAACCACAGAGCCATCTCTCCAGCTCCCTGTGGAAAACTTTAAAGTCTGACCAGCAGTTCACCAAAGGATTGAAAGGAATGGAAGACAAGGAGGTCCCCATGGTCCCTGCTGCACTCTTGAGCTACAAAGAAAGATATCCTGGGATCACCACGCCCACCACTCTTCAATGGGGTATCCTAGGTTGTCTGCCAATGGGGACAGTGAAGCAGGTCAGGGCAGCCAGGCAGGGGGCTAGCCGAGTCAGGGAGCAGGAATCAGAACTCCTAATAGTTTTCTGTGTGATAGCCCATACTCCATTGAGTCCTCCTGGAAACCAGAAAGCAGAAGTCCTTAGGAGGGGAGCAATCTGCACTCAGCTGCCACTAGAGGCTGCTCACTGGGTCTAGTCAATAGAGTCAACAAAGGATGGAAAATAGCAAAAGTCACTGGCATTCTTATAAAATATTCTGATATTCTGCATGTTATCCAGTCACATGGAACCTGTTCCAAATTGCAGCCTCAGTGGCTAGATGCTCTGATGGGACATGTACATGAGTCAAAACTCCCCATAAGGGGTTTATTCCTGTCAGAGGGATGCAAATATGCTCTCCCCAGTGTGGACACTACACAGACCTCTTGTAAGCATTTCCATAAAATAAGCAGCAACTACAGCCTCCATCACAGGTTTCACCCAGTCAGGCCTATGTCTGGGCACTTGTGGAATGGGCAGTTACAGAGACAGCTTTTCACAGACACTGATGAGCAAACTGGCCTGAAAACAATCACATGTGGTGGTATTTCCATTCCCTTACAATGGATACAGAGGCTGGGTTAACTGAAAGAGAGAAGGGGTTGTTGAAACAGCAGCCAGGAGTGCACAGAGCTTAGATCAGAGACTTCCCAGGACCACCCAAAGCACAGGTAGGAGCCAGGTGCTTCAGCCAGGCAGATTGTTGGACAGATCTACCTCTGGGTTGTTGGATAATTGTTTCATTGGTTTGTTGGATAGTTAAATCATTGTCTTGTGTGGCTATCAGGGCTAGCTGGTTTTAAAGGTGAGCCTGTTGCCACTGTGAGGCTTGAGTGTGCAGAGCTTAGATCAGGGACTTCCCAGGACCACCTGAAGCACAGAGTACCGGGGCCAGGCATACACCCACACACACACACACACACACACACACACACACACACACACACACACGCTAACTGGAATTGCTGAGGGAGTGCCCAAATTGATTTTTTGGAGAACCTTCAGAACAGAAGGGGAAGAGTGAGTTAGACTTCTAATATATAAATGAAACTGAAAGCCTGAAACCTACACAAGTCAACATTTCATAAACAAGGAGGGGGAAAAGGGCATCTGAAAGAGGCAAGCAAAGCAAGCCTTCAATACAGTGAAGAGGCATTTGTGATTCTCATTGGAATACAAGCAAAAAGGGAAACCCACATGCCAGGGACACAACAAAAGGACAACATGGGAAAGGTGCAGAATAATTCCACACCAAGCTCTACCAACCCTGTGGGAGATTCCTATTCCTACAGTGGGATCCCCTGAGGGTGACCCAGGACACAGATCTTAGAGCAACAATTGCAGACATATTCAGAGAAATCAAAGAATATAAAGAACAAGTCAGAGAACTAAGGAGAGAGAATGAAAATCAAAAAGGACCTAGAGGGAGACAGTGACAAACTTTGGAAATAACTAAAGGGAGAGAATGACAAACTCCAGAAAGAACTACAGAGAGAAAATGACAAACTCCAGAAGGAAGTGGAAACACTGAGAAAGGAAGCCAACCATCGAAGCAAGGAGCTACAAGAAGAGATTGAGAAGCTCCAAAAGGAAGTGGAAATACTAAAGAAATCACAGGCTGAAATGAAAAAGGAAATAGAACACTCATCCCATCAAGAGGAAAGGAATAAGAAAAGCCTCAGAAATAGAATGGAGGAAGCAGAACAAAGAATATAAGACGTGGAAGACAACACAGGACAACTAAAAAGTTCAAGTAAAGATTATGAAAAATTAAAAAATATACAAAAGTGGAACAACCAAGAAGTATAGGACACTATGAAAAGATCAAGCCTCCACATCATAGCACTAGAGGAAGGAGAAGAAGCCCAAGAGAATGGTATTGATCAGATCTTCAAAAGAATAATAGATGAAAATTTCCCCAAACTAAAAAAAGACAAACCCATACAAATACGAGAAACACATAGAATTCCAAACAGACAAGATCAGAAAAGAAATTCCCCATGCCATATCATAGTTAAAACACTAGACGCCCAAAACAAAGACAAAATTCTGAAAGCCACAAGAGAAAAACAAGTTACATATAAGGGGAAACCCATCAGAATTACAACTGACTTCTCAGTGCAAACCATGAAAGCAAGAAGAATGTGGAGCAAAGCATTCCCAGTATTAAAGGACTATAGATGCTGTGGTGGTTTGAATGAGAGTGTCCCCCCATAGGCTTTAAGTATTCAGACATTTTGTCTCCAGTTGGTGGCACTGTTCTTAGAGGCCTTAGAAGGTGTGGCTGTGCTGGAGGAAGTACATTATTGGGGGCAGGCTTAGTGAGTTTAACAAGCCTGTGGTCTCCAGCCTCTCGCTCACTCTGCTTCCTGTGCTCATTGTGAGATGTGACCCTCGGCTTGCTGCTCTAGCCCTGGCCACCATGCTTCCCCCCACAATGGACTCTGATTCCCTGGAACCGTCAATCGTAAGCTCAAATAAACTCTTCCTTTTATAAGTTCCCTTGCTCATGGTGGATTTATCANGGTCAGGACAGACTGGACAACAGAGCATATATCTTTCTGTCACCTCCTCATAGACAAGGGTATCACATGCTCCTCATAGCACGTGGACCTGGCTCATGGGGTCGGTTTTGGTCACGAGCATGGCCCCCACCATCACCAGCTCCCTCTCTAGAACTAGCTACATGCAGCTCTGAGCTCTACCCATCCTCCCTACACCCTCTGGGTGGATCTGTCCCCTGGGATGCCAAGCAGAGGGACTCACAGATGGTAAAGCCCCAAGAGGCTGAGGACAAGAGGCTAGCCTGTCCTTGAGACCTCTAAGATAACAGCTGCGCTAGATCCTTCCTTAAATGGCTCTTTTGCTCAGGTAGCCAGAGCCAGGTGCTGAGGACCCCACCCCTCTACCTGAGTCTGGTGACCAAGCCAGGCCCAGCAAGGGGGTGGGGAGATTCCGAGGAGTTCAGGTCCAGTAAGTCAAGACCACCAGCCTAGAGCAGACAGTTTCCCACCACTTGTGCTTGCAGGCACCAGGCACCAGCCACTCCACTCCAGGACTCTTGCATTGCCATGTCCTCTGCGCTCGGAGTTACTTGGAGCTGCCTTTTCTTCCATCCTTTGGTCTTGGCTCCAGCAGGACCTACTCCAAGAGGTCATCTAGGCCCACAGAGCTGACTCTGTGCAGACAGCAGAACTGAACGACACACACACACAAACACACACACACACACACACACTGCCCCCAGAGGAGGCAGTGTGCCAGAGATAAGCCTGTCCTGTGCCAGGACAGGAGCTGGTGACCTGGAGGCAGCAAGAAAAGAGGCATCAATGATATTCAAGTCAGCCACTCCCAGGATGTAGGGTCAGAATCAACCAACAGGACTGTGTCCAAGAAGCAGCCAAGGGGCAGCCAACTGTAACAACCTGCCTGGCTTCTTGGCGGGGGGGAGGGGGGGTAGCCGCCATGATGCCATGAAATCCAGCCCAGCGCCACACATGGCTCAGAAGACAGCGAAGGGGTCATGGCTGTCAGCCCCCAGCTTTCTGCATCCAGAGCACCAGTAGAGTGAGAGCCACAGGTGCGGTTCACCCTCATGACAGGAAGTCATGCTGGCTGTCAGCTGTTCCTGCAGTTAACATTTTCTTCCTGAGTTTCCAGCCTCTGTAACTGTTTCCTCACCATGGCCCTATGAATCTAAAATTTGCAGGCAAGGAAACTGAAGTAGAGAGGTCAAAAACTGTGTTCACAGTCACCCAGGCAGCTAGAGGCAGCCATGACTCACCCCACAACCTGGCTCCCCAGACACCTAACTCTGTCTACAGTGCCAAGAAATGAAGTGGACTATGTATGTCCTTTCTCCTGCCTCCAAACTCATCCCCAGGGTCAACTCCCTCCCCCTCCCTGACATCTCACGGATGGTTCCTTAATACTGAAGCCCCTCCTCCTGCATCTCCAGCCCTGCCCACTGGGCACCTCACAGGGTCAATCATGCCCTCACTTTTCACAAAGACCCTCTGTAAGCTTGGAAGAGAGACAGCTGGGATTCTGCTGGAAACATGCTCGGATGGCTACATCAGGGGTTCTCAGGCCCCTGCTGCCTCGGGTGGCCCCAGGCAGACGCGAGAAGCATCTCAGCTGACTGCAGCAGAGAAGTCACCCATCATTGCCGACTGCCATCGTGCTGTAATTAGTTAATCACTAAATGCATGGGGCTTTTAATTAACCGCCAGCCCTGTGCGGGCAGCTGTTCCACAAGCCAAATCTGATCACAGTCCTAGTCCCAGCTGATGGAGCGTTTCCATCCTGCAATAATGCTTGTGTATTGTGATGCTGCAAAGATGGCAGCTGCCAGGACTGTATCCCTAATGGACAGCCACAGGAGGGAACCAAAAAATTAATCACTGAAGGCCACAGGTCTGGAAGGATGAGAGCCCACTATGAATGTGGGCTGTATATGGTGTTCCATGCATTAGAACTAGCTCAATTCAAACAGGTACAAGGGGGAAAGAATCTAGAAGCTCTAACCAGGCAATTAGGGGGCAAATAAAAAAAATTTGCAGTTTCGGCCTGGCTGAGATCCAGGGACAAATGAAATTTTACCCAAGACTAAGGTTGAGTTTGGGGCTTTTTTGGTTTGTTTGATTTCATTTAGTTTGTGTTTTTAGGGATTTTTTTGCTTTGATTTGCTTGCTGTTGTTTGTTTTCGTTCTGTTTCATTTCGTTTTGCTTTTGAGACAGGGTCTCCCTTGTGCGCCACAGCTAGCTTGCGGAACTTTCTCTGTGACCAGGCTGGACTCAGTCTCACAAGGAAATCCACCCTCTCCCTTCTGCATCCTGAATCCGAAATTAAAGGCTTGCCACCACTGACGCTCAGGCTTCAAGACATGTGGGTTTGAACTCTCTGGAAGAGCTACCTTGTGCTTGCCTCCTGACAAGCCACTGGTCTTACGGGCACAGGTGGCAGTGGTTGTGTGGTCACTGGCCTCCTGATTTCCCTCTGACGTGCCTGTGCACTATCACCACAGCACTTCCGAGTAGCTCTGACCTAGCCTTACCACATTTAATCTGACCCATTTGAGTAATGTTACTATTATCCAGCAAACCAGGACAGTCTAGTTCAGTACTGCTGATCTTAGGCTTGATTCCACAAGGCCATCCTATACATGAGTTAAGGGATATCTAACAGGCTTCCCATCGCTGGATGCCAGGGGTTCCAACCAGACAAACTGTGGCACCAAAAAGCTCATCCAAATATACCTAAAGTTCTCCTGGGCTGGCAAAATAATCACTGCAATAGATGTGGGGACCCGGGATGTCCCCCTGGGCAAGGCCTGCTTCCCATGGGATGTACTTGATGCTAAGGACAAAAGCCAGAGGTGGACAGAAGTGAGTGGAGCTTTGAACACAGGGGGCACTAATGGTTCAGATCCTGCCTCATGAGGCACAGCTCATGCAAGGGAGCATAAAAGACTCCAGCAGTGACCACAGCCATTACAGAACTATATGGGGCAGCTCTAGGAGCAAGACATTACAGGGCTATATGGAGCAGCTCTAGGAATAAGAAGTAGCCAAGCATCTGCTTACATCCTTCTTTTAAAAATTCAGTTTGAACTCATGCAGTCGGGCTATCTGCAATTACCCCCCCTGCTGTGCTGTTGCTTGTGGCTCCCTAAGGGCTTCCCCATCCCTCTTCCCAGACCTAACACCCACTGAGCCAGACCCAAGGAACCACCATCCTGAACACTTCAGCCAATTCACATTCACAGATTCTGTGTTGTAAGCTCATGAGGGGAAAGCAGCCAGTTGCTGTGAAGGACCTCCTTCCAGCCTTGGCTAGCTAGAAGCCAAAGCCTTGAGCCCCATTCAAATTTTTCTTTTAATTTTATTTTTTTTTTACTCTTTTTTTTTTTCTTTAATTATATTTCTGATGTGTATTGAATGTCTATCTGTCTGCACGCAGGGCTCGTGGCAAGCCCGGGTAGTGCAATTGCCGCAGAGGTCAGAAAGGGCGTCGGATTCCCCTGGGAACTGGAGTTCTCCTGGAATTGGAGTTTTCAGGCCTGGTCTCAGCCACATGTGGGTGCTGGGGATTCGAACCCGGGTCCTCTGCAAGAGCAGTCGGTGCTCTTAAACCGCTAGCCATCCCTCCAGCCCCTCTTTTTTACTCTTAATGGATATAATTATACATATTAATGAGATCTAAAGACAGTGTTTGAAACTTGCAAAACATTAAATAATAATAAATTCCAGGTAATTAGCACAGCCACCTCTTATGCTATCACTTCTGGGTGAGAATTTCAGAATCTGTACTCCTAGCTATTTTGACATATCAGTACAATACTGATGACTGCAGATGCCTAGGTAGCACCTCAGAACGTGTCCTCCTATCTGGCTGTACTATGATACAGTTGGCCACCCTCCCCGCCTCCTTCCAGGCTCACTGTCCTCATCCCACATGGCAGAGCATCTAGTGTTTATCTTCTGTTGTTTAAACTCAGGCACCTCCACTCACGTGCTGCAGCCTCCCCTTCCCCAGCCCCTATGTGTCTTTGAGAGAAGAACCAATGCCGGGGTGGGGGCTGGAAAAGAAATGAGAATGGACCTATCTATTAAGGAGGCACCCGACTGTACTCTTGCATAGCGACCGTTCAATCCCCAGCACCCACACACTAGCTAACAACCATCCATAAAAAAAAAAAAAAAAACTCCAGTTCCAGGGAGAATCTGAAGACCCTCTTCTGACCTGCCGCGGCATTGCACGACAGGCGTGCACAAAACCTACATTGTAGACAGTACACTCATATGCATACAAAATAAATAAAATAAAAAAATAACAAATCTAATTTAATTAAACCAAATAGCCAATCAATCCAACTTCCTGTGGGAGCAGGGAGCCAGATTCAATCATGGACTCCATTTTTGGTACTATAGGGCCTCTGAGTACCCAAAGCTCCCGTCCTCAGTTTCTCCAGCTGTTAACAAGGGATGATGGCACCCTCTTTGCTGGTCCATGGGGAGAAGTAAGTGGAAAGGTACTTAGAAAAGGCTTTAGTGCCTTGTGTAGGTGACAAACCTCAAGAAAAATGAGGGAACCCCCCCGGCCTGCATCCCACCCACAGCCCTCTCCCCACACTCCCTATCATCTGACCCCTGACAGAGGTCTGTGACAGCTGTGGCCATGCGTCCCACCTTCACTCTTCAACCCCTGGAAGCTCCACAAAGGAGACAATACCCCAGAGTGGGTCCTGATAGGCTGGGCCACAGACCAGAGTGGCTGGCATTCAGTACCCAGCCCGTCCATGCAGCAGGCTGTGGCCTGAGTGCCCCTCCATTTCTTTTTATATTTTTAACAATTACTAGTCACATTTAACTTTGATAGGATTTCCCAAGCAACATGCCCCTGGTCCAGAGCAGGTCTATCTCATCATGGACAGACCTCCCCGCCTCCCTCACATGTGCATTGTCGGGGGCACAGTACACACACACACACCACACACACACACACACTACCACATGCACACACACACTATGCACACACACATCTACACACACTCTCTCAAACACAAATGACACACCATGTTACAATACACACGTACACACATGTGCACACACATTGTTACATACATGTACACATACATACATGGCACACACACATGTAACACAAATGCACACACGGTACACACACTCACACGCATGCACACACAAGTTTAAAAACAACAACACATGCACACAACACACATACAACACACACACACACATGGGCCAATGAGCCTAGGACCTGAGGTTGGCCTCGCCCTCCGTTCACCTCCAGAAGCTAGGAATGGACAGGAGGCCAAGCCTCACCCCAACTGCTCCCAGCAACTCTCCCTCCAGGCTCGGCTTGGATCCTGAGAACTGGCTGGAAGAGACAGTCGGGGAAGCTGCTGCCTGGACTTGGCTGATTCACTTCTGTGCTGTTCCCACACCAGGCTCCTGCCAGGGCCATCATCCAACACTGTTGACCATCACAGAACTGTGTTTGTGTTGCATATTCATGCCTGTTGTTTATTCAGCTTTTGCTGTGTGCCTGGTCCAGTTCTGAGCACATTATCCAAAGATCTCACTGAGTGTTCATGATAAGAACTACTGTGCACTTTATCTTATAGACCAGAGAGGTTTTGTAACCTGCCCAGAGCCTCAGCTAGCATATAGGTTTCTCCTCCAGAGCCAGTGCTCCAAGTTATGACATAATCCTGAAGTCTGGGTTTCTGCAACTTTGAAAACCCTCCCAACTCCCCTGCAAGCAAAACAAGGCTGACAGGAGGGCCACTTTCCAGACAAGGAAACAGGTGGTGACAACCAGCCTTCCTGTACTAGTGGATCTGGAAGACAGAAAAGAGAATGGACAGCCAATCAGATGCTTCTGAGAGCTTGCCTGGCACCCTGGCCAGCCTCTCCACAAGCCCTGTGTGCAAGAGCCTCCCCTCACATTTAGCCCAGGAGTGCACCAACAGGTGTGAGGCTCTTTCTCCCTCCCAAACCTGAGGCCTCCCCCTCCTACCCACCTCCCACCCCCGTAGCATGTTGAGACTGCTTGAACCCAGCTTCTCAACCTCTTCTCTCCTGGAACCCCACAGAGCTGGGGCAGGAGGCCCAGGCACCAGTGGATTTGAACAAGCTGCCGTCCCTCTTGAACTTAGGTTCTTCTTGTCATTTGGCGTGACTCGCCTCCTCCCGATGCTGGAGAAGAGGCTGGAGGACTGGGAAAGGCTGGGGAGGCTGGGGGAGGCTGGGAGAGGCTGGGGGAAGGCCGGGGGGAGGCCGGGGAAGGCCTGGGGGAGCAGGGGGGAAGGGCTGGGAGTGCCGGAGCGAGGGCGAAGGCTGTGGGAGGCACGGGAGCCGAGGGAAGCCGGGACCCGAGGCCGGGGAAGGCGGGGGAAGGCCGGGGGACGGGTTCATGGGAAGGATAGAGGGAGAGGGCCAGTGGGTGAGGCCGGGACCGGCCGGGGGAAGGCAGCGGAAGGCCGGGGGAGAGGCCGGGGGAGGTGGAGGAAGGGCCGGGTGAGCCGGGAAGGCCGGGAGGCGCCAGGGGAAGGCTGGAGGAGGGCCGGAGGGAGCCGGGGGAGGCTGGGGCGTAGAGCTGGGGAGGCTGAGGAGTAAAGCAGGGCACTCACTCCCATCGGTGCTCCTTTTAAATTCCGATTCGACCAAAAGTTTTACATAAAAAATCAATATGAAATTATCATGACATATGTAATTTAAGAATACATATAAAGATATGACCACACTGAGCTGCTGTTCACACAGCCATGGCCACCCAAGCTAGGGGACAGCTGCCCTGTATTAAGGCACCCAGGTGCCTGCTACCCTCACCCGGCAAGCTCCCCTCGATGGGTTGCTTGTCTTGCACTTGATTGTGAGACTCTAATGTGAAAGATGTGAGATGCCTTCGAAGGACAGGTACAGAAACGGGCCTTGTCATTGTTGAAGGTCCTGAGTTTCACATGTCTTACTGTGACCTTGGGCGAGTCTAGGGCTCTTGGGACTTTGGTCTCTCCCATCTGTGGAATGAGAGCACGTCCTGGGTGGCCTACAGGGGCCTATGCAGCTCTGGCTCTGAGCACCTCAAGGCCTATCCTTGTTTCTGCAGCACAGAGCTCTGGACAGAATAGGATTGAAGCTAGTGTCTATAAAAGGAAAACCAGGGGGGGCTGGAGAGATGGTCCCTTAAGCGGTTAGAAGAGTGCCAACCTTGCTCTTACAGAGGACCCGGTTTGAATCCCAGCAAACACGTTGGCAGCCGAGAACCCCTGAAACTCCACTTCCAGTGAGAAACTCCAGTTCCAGGGGAAACCGACACCCTCTTTCTGACCTCCGCAGCACTTCGCAACACAACGGAGCCGCACAGGACCTGCATGCAGACAGACATTGATACACAATACAGAATATAAGATAAATTTTTTAAAAAAAAGAAAACCAGGAGGAAGGCAGTAATTGCTCCAGGGTCCTTGTTAAAATGTGAGAGGTTTCTAGAGATTTCTCCCCTCTTGACAGACCTAGCCCCTCTCCTCAAAAAATAAGAAAGAAAGAGTTGAGATTTCGGGGCCGGATTGACCAGGGGCGAGACCCCATGTTGGTTTGATGCTTTAATCAAAGCCTTAATAAACATCACACTGATAGGCTGCCTGGCAAATTTTGTTTCAATAGGACCAGTTAGTGATGGAGAGGTGGGAAACTGGACTCCTCCTGCTCTTCCCTCATCCCATACTCTCCATCTTAGCCCTCTCTGCAGTCCCAGGTCCCTATCTGGACTCAAACATCAGGTCTCTGTAGCAGCGCCCTGACCTGCTGCACCGTGTCTTCATGGGTCTCCTTGGCCCAGAGGCCACTCTTCTCCCCACACATCAGGTCTCTCTAGCAGCACCCTGACCTGCTGCACCATGTCTTCATGGGTCTCCTTGGCTCAGAGGCCACTCTTCTCCCCACCTGCCCCCAGTTGTCTGAATACCATTAGAGGTGCCTGGTCCATAGGGCATTTAACAGCTGCTTGATGGACTGAGCTACCTCCTTATGGCTGTCTCTGAGTGAACAAGCTTGAAATGCTCTAAATGTTCTTCCAGAACTCACGTGGAGACTGACCTGCCGCTGGAGCAATTTTAGGAGGTCAGGCCTTTAAGAAGTTGTCGGGTCTTGCAGGCTCTGCTCTCAGAATGCTGCTGCCAGAAGGGTGGGTTAGTTACCGTGAGTGGGTCTTCTAGAAACTCAGCCACCACGTGGCCCTCCCTGTGGCTAATGCCCTCTTACCTTTCCGCCATGCCGTTCGGCTGCATGAGGTCGGCACCTGATGCTCTGCTGTTCCTTGATCTTGACTTCTCCAACTCAACAACCATAACTAAATGAACTCTTGTTTGAAGCATTCAGTTATTGCTGCAGAAAATGGACCAGGATAGCTTTCCAAAGGCATTCGCCCACCTTAACCTCTGGCTCCGCCAGGTCACTTCTCATCCCAGGGCTCCACTCTTTGAGCACCAGGTCATCTACTCCCCCCACCCCCATCCTCCTGCCACCCAGCCACCTCCACACCCTGGCAGTGCCCCTGGATCTAACTGGAATGCACTGCCCTTTCTTGTCAATGTCATCAGCTTTCTTGAAGGTCTGGTTCAAGTTCTCGCTGCCTCTCTCTGACCCCTTCACGCCGACTCCCCGTGATGTGCTCTGCACTGGCCACCATCTTGTGCCCCCCCCACTTAGCTGTGGTTGGCTTCGTCACCCCCCTGTGGCTGTACTCCAGCAACCCTGCTATAGTCATTATCTACACAACACACAAGTCCAGCTGCTGTGCAGCACCAGCTCTGCCACTGTCTCCTCTCCCAGCAAGCCCTGGGCTCTGCCCTCTTGCATGAACAGGAATTCATCTTCAGAGCAACTTCTCTCTCTGACCAAGGTAGATGACCACCAGCTTTACATCCACAAGCTGGCCTTGTACAGAACAAGCCTGTCCCAGTATGCCAGGGGAAAGGTCTTGGTTCCATGCTGATTAAGTTCCTGTCCCCATTATTCTAGCTGAGGTTCATTAGAGCTGCTGTAGATTGGCTTAGAGCAATTTGGGTTCTCCTGTCAAGTGATGGTGGCAGTTACACAATCAAACTACAACCCGGCTTCTGTGGAGGCCTGTATCTGCCTCCAGGATACTCCGAGTCCCCTGAGGGCAGGCTGGTTCTGCTCCATCTCAGGTCTGCTTCCTTCTATGCGTACCATGCCTCCCAGAAAACTCCCAGAATATCTCTGTTTGGTAATTCCCTTCTGCCTGCCCCCAATGGCAGATAGCTGATACCCAGTACACTCAAAAAACAGAGCTCTGGAAGCTGAGCTCCCTCCCCGGCCTTTGGCAGTCTCCAGTGGAACGGGCATGGGCAGAGTTCTAGAAACAAGGGGCCGCCAGCCTTTCTTCATGCAGCTTTGTTAAAGAGCCTTGGACGAAGATGCCTGAGATTAGCCTGAGACATCATACACATCCAGCCTCTTCACCAGGGCCTCCCGCGGGGCTCCCACTGCTTGGGCATAAGCCCTGTGTCTGCCTATCCATGTGCCCACTCCACCTCCACCAAGGTGACACTGCAGTAACAGCTGTCCCAAGCAACACAGGCTCTTACTCAACAGAACTGGGACAAGGATCAGATTTTGTTTTGTTTTGCTGAAAATTTGAACCAAGAAAAATGCAAGTCTTTGTGTTGTGGCTGGAATATCACATGTGTAAGGTACTGATAGAAGAAGACCAGCCTGGTCTACAGATACAGATATGTCTCGAAAAGACCAAAAAAAGGAAGAAAAAAAAATGGTCCTGAACAAGCATGCAGTCTGGAAAACAAGAGGCATGCAGTAACTGAAATGAAGACTGTTCTTAAAAACAGAAAAAATTCAGGCAACCCAGCCCAGTCCTGTACAGGACAGGCTGAGTGAAAACACTGGTGAGTCAAGAGCTCTGCCAGCCTGGCATTGGGGCCACACCCTGCAGGGCCACATCCCTATCTGACTAAAGCTTCCCACATACGTGGTAGAACCCAGAGAGGTTCCATCTAGCCACATGGTCCTGAGCCTGCACGTCTATGCAAAGATGGAAACAAATCCAGCAGGAAGAGACAGAAAACAGGAGACAATGGCCTGGGGCTTGAATGCACTCCTGCCTCCTTTGGTGTTTGCCTTCTCCTATCAGTAGCCTGTGTGATCGCTTCTGCCTGGGTGCATTGGCTTAGTGACTTGCCTCTTAAATAGAATAAGGTAAGAATCCTGTCACTTCCGAGGTGAGGCTCCAAGCCACTGGCTTGTGCTCAGCCCCGCTCTTCCTCTCTTGCTTCTTTGATTGAATCAAGTAGCATGTGGAGATGCACATCTCTTAACCACAGATGGGCTTCTGCCAATTTGAGAAAAGAACTGCTGCTCTTGGATTCCTGTGGCCTATAAGGAACTCACTCAGCACATGAAGAGCTTGGAAGCAGATCATCCCCAAATCAACTCAATACCCAGACTGTGGTGTGTGTCAGAGGGCCAAGCTAAGACAACCAGATTCCTGACACTTACTCAAGAGTGTGATAAAGGTGCCCCAGATTGCAAAGCAGTAGGGAAACTTTATTCAAAGCAAAGTAATAATACTGATTAGGAAGGATAGTCTATCGAGATTGACAGCAGCCATATGAATGGGTGCACAAGGCCCCTGGTTATTTTTTGGGGCTTTCAAGAGAGGGAAGATAGTTTGTAGTACTAGGGAGAGAAGTATGGGTTGGTTTTATTTTGATTGACAGATTAACCATTTCTCTATTGCACATGTCCCTTCCCATAATGCATACAATTTTAATCATATGCATGCCCAATTTTGCATAAGCATAAGAGAAAAAATAGAGAATTTTTGGTCGAAACCAGTTCAGACCAGATTGGCCCTCCTTCCTGGACTTAACTGTAGTATGATTGAATAGAATCTATGGAAGTTTGATGATTGTTTAAGAGAGAGAGAGAAGGATGAAGTGAGAGATGAGAGGAGAGGAAGAGAGAGAAATAGCCAGACATGTGGCGCACGCCTTTTAATCTAGCACTCTGGGAGCAGAGGCAGGGCGATCTTTGTGAGTTCAAATCAAGCCTGGTCTACATATCAAAAAGACCAAAAAAAAATTCCAGGACAGCTGGGGCTACAGCGGAGACCTTGTCTCTGAAAAGAGAGGATAGATGAGACGAGAGAGACGAGAGAAGATCTGAGAGAGAGATGAGAGAGAAACATTCCACAATTGTCACAAAGAGGACGGTTTTGTGCAGCTTCTGTGGGGCAGGTATTATCCAGGTTTAACTCCCAGGTTGCCAGCGTGTTGTTTGCTTGAAAAAGGTGGAGTGCTAGTACAATTCTGCGAAATGTAACTATCGGGATCGACATTAGTACTTGGTTGCTTCAGGCCACCCAAGCCGCATTATTAGAAGAAAAGTGTGTGCATAGCTCAAGCTAAGTCAAGTCGCTAAGCCATTGCCTCTGCCTGCCTTGCCCCTCTCCTCATCATCTTCCCTTGATGTCTTACCTCATTCTCTGGATGTCTGGATTCAGGTACTTCTAGAAATGCTGGTTATAGTTAGTGTCTTCTAGTATCTACCTAGTACTCTTCCAGGACATCTGGGATGGAGGGGAGTGATTCACTCAAAACAAATCATTAAAAGTGTGTATACATACCCAAAGCTATAGTTTAACTCTTTCCCCACAATAAAGAGTACAAATTTGCTCTTACAGTACGAAATATAAAAGTAGCCTTACCCATCCCTCTGCCCCCTATCATTAAGGCTATAATCCCACACATCACCCACTGTGTGGCTTATAAACCACAAATATTTATTTCTCACCAGCCCAGAGGCTGGAAGTCCAAACGGTCTTCTCTTAAGTCTTGTGTAGCACCGCAGCTGGAATACAGCAGGTGCTGGAGAACTACCTTGTATAGTGAAAATTTTCTTAAATGTCAATCCGATGGACTATAATACTCTGAGTTGCCAAAATAAAATATTTAAATCATTTTCTCTTTGAAGTTGTTTATATCAGGCACTCTGCCACGATGACCAGAAAGCTAAGCTCACAGAGGCAAAGCCTAGACTGCCAGGTTTTCTCCTTCCATTCTGCTGCCTGTGAGAAGACACTCTGACCAAAAGCAACAACTTTAGAAGGTTTTCCATTCACTGGGGGAAGCCATGGCAGGAACTGGCAGAAACCACAGGGAACTGCTGCTGACTGAGTCACTCGCTGGGCTGAACAGCCTGAGGGTGGAGCATCCTGGGGGTACGTCCCAATATGGCTACCTTTCCTGTGTGGGATCATAGCTTTCTAGCCATGATAACAATGGCATAAGCCTTGCTTTGGGTGATAAGTCCTCTACCCAGAGAGAAAGTCTGCGGTAGAGTCTGGGAAGCAGGGGCTGGTGGGGTTATCTTCTATGTGTTATGGAGTGGGATGTCTGCTGAATGAGTGGGGTCCACTGTGTGAGTGCAGAGATGCTGTAAGGATTAGAACAGATTTTGCAGTCCCTGGGAGTAACAGGGAAGGAAAGGGAGTGTCAGCAAGCTGCCATGGAGGTTGCCCAGCTGTTGCTATGCATACCAAGAGATACATCAGAGGCCAAGATGGCTCCCCAGAGGGAGCTTGCATGTGTAAAGGAGGAATTAGAAAGGACAAAGGAGACATCCAGCAGGGAAAAGGAGCGTGCATGCGCTCTTCAGGGTTCTCGCTCATGCCTCCTCTGCTCCAACCACCATGGTTTGATCCAGAGTATGGACTGAACATGTTTCCGCCAGTACTGTAGGACATTGGCGTTAATTAAGTTGGCTAATCGGACCTTTCATGAATGCGATTTTTCAAAACCATTCTACCCCAGTGGAAAGCTCATGATAGGGTTTTCTGTACATTAAATTAAAAAAATGTAAAAAAAAAAAAAAAAAAAAGAAGAAAGAAAAAGAAAGGAGAAAGGAGATATGGTTAGCCTCCTCCACATTAGCCCCTGATTTGGTAAGGAAAGTGGAAAGAAGTAAGGATGAAATAGAGGTATTGGTTTGCAGCTTTCTAATGGCTGGGGGAAGGGGACTGAAAGAGAGAGAACTGTTAGAAGCCTGTTGAGGAGTCCTCCCTGCAATCCAAAACCTTGAGACCCACAGGAAGAACTGGATAATAGAGAGGGAGAAGATGAAGTAAAAGTACTAGGAATGAAGCTAAGGGTAAAAAAACGGGTGCTTGGTGTCCACTTCACCGAGCCAGGTGGAGCATCCATTTATTAGGGACCTCGGGGCTGGCGTGGAGCTTAATGGCACTGCCGAATGCTGTGGTGAGAAATGATCTTTATGAATTAGGAGAGTGACCTAGAGCAGTGTACCAAGCAAGCTCATGATGAGATGTTGAGATTAGAATGGAGGAACACGGGTGCGGGAGAGATGGCTCAGCGGTATGAAGAGAAATGACTGCTCTTGCAGAAGACCCAGCGTTGATTCCAGCGCCCACAACCAGCATTGGTGGCCCACACCTTTAATCCCAAGCACTTCATGGAGGCAGAAGCAGGCGGATCCAGATCTCTGTGAGTTCAAAGGCCAGCCTCGGTCTACATAGTTGAGCTCCAGGCCAGCTGGGACTAAAGGAGGACCCTGTCTCAAAATAAAAAGTAAATAAAAAAAGAACAAGGAGGAAAACACAATGGCTTCTCTCTCCAGTTGCTTGAAAACAGGTGTGGCAAGATTTCCGTCAGGCTGGAGCTCCTGGGATAAATACTGGTGGAAAGCCAAATGTTATGCTTATTTTGGAAGGCTTTGGGAAAAAATTAAGGTGCACATACATCCCAGAGGTGTTGGGTCCCCTAAGCTCCAGTTACAGGTGGCTGTAAACCACTCAAAATTGGAGTGCTGAGAATCAAACTCTTGTCCTCTAAAAGCAGTACATTTCGTTAACCACAGAGCCCATCTCTCCAGCTCCCCTGTGGAAAACTTTAAAGTCTGACCAGCAGTTCACCAAAGGATTGAAAGGAATGGAAGACAAGGAGGTCCCCATGGTCCCTGCTGCACTCTTGAGCTACAAAGAAAGATATCCTGGGATCACCACGCCCACCACTCTTCAATGGGGTATCCTAGGTTGTCTGCCAATGGGGACAGTGAAGCAGGTCAGGGCAGCCAGGCAGGGGGCTAGCCGAGTCAGGGAGCAGGAATCAGAACTCCTAATAGTTTTCTGTGTGATAGCCCATACTCCATTGAGTCCTCCTGGAAACCAGAAAGCAGAAGTCCTTAGGAGGGGAGCAATCTGCACTCAGCTGCCACTAGAGGCTGCTCACTGGGTCTAGTCAATAGAGTCAACAAAGGATGGAAAATAGCAAAAGATTCACTGGCATCTCTTCTTTTTCTTTTTTCTACAAAGTAGCCTTTCAGAACAAGGATCACAAAGATGGAAGGTTAAGTTCTCCCGCAGGAGATCTCCTCTTCTTTGTTTTTTTTTCAAGGGATCTGCTCACTAATGAACAAATACCAACTGAAACATGATGTCTGCAACCGAGAATTAACCACTGTAGATGTTACATCAGGAGTCAATGTCATACAATTACAGTACATTGTGGGAACAGCTGACTGCCATATTCTAGCCAAGAGCAGATATCTCTGCAATGTCAGCATACCAAATTTTAGAGAAACATACCCAAGGTTCCCCATAGTTCCAGATATTCGGATAGAAGCTCGTGATACTTGCACCAGCATGTTGATCAACATCAGGGAGATCCAGACTAAACTTATTCCTCAGCTAGCTCTCTACATGTAGCATCACCCCTCATCCTCTGCCACAGCCAGGCCTTACAAGCTTACCACCATCCTCGCATCCTGCCGGCCAGTCTTGTTCCGCCTGCGACCTTTGGAAAAAGGGGCACAAGTGGGTGAGAAATAAACAGTCTAATTTCTTTGGATTTTTGTCATTTTGGACCCAGTCTTGTTCAGTTTGTTTCCCTTCAGGTGTTGACAGCTTTTCCAGTAACACCTTTTTCACGTCATATTAACAAAGCACAAACTATTGGATACACAGGCATTTAAGCAGTACCACTTATTGTGTCATGCTAAGCTGTGAGCATAGACAAAAATGCTTGGATGGTATGCTAATCCGCAAACTGTGTGTTCTCTTCTATAAAGGGTGACAAGTTTCTTATTGTGGCTTATAAAAATCTCCTAACCACTAGAGACATAAAAGCTTGTGGCATCCGCTGTTGAGTTATTCCTCCAAGCGAAGAGCTAATAGCCAAATAGTTTTTTGGGAATATATATAGATACTGGCTGCCACTGTTGCACAGCTATCTCCAGGCTGTGGAGGTGTAGCTGATATTTTCAGCGGAGTCTTGTTTGTCTCAGGTAGACCAATATTTTGCTACATTGCTGCATGTGGCCTTTTTGGTAACGCTCTCTAGCATTTTTAGAGGCCAGTTGTACAATAGTGACGTCTCATAACATTTTTCATGCTCACACCAGGTCCTTCGACAACCAGGGGACTTACCACCTTTCTCCTTACATATTTCCAACTTATAGGCAAAAGGCCTTCTTTATAATTTGGGGGGGCGGTTTGCAAATCCCCTAGCCAACATCTCCTAGGCAAGAATTAATTCACTTGCGCTAATGTCAGAAGCTGTCCATGTAGTAATATATTTTGCTTAATAACACAAAACTATAACACTTTACTAATTGAATTTGGCTCTTAGATAGAGAAATATCCTTTTCACAGTTCCTATGCCTATCAATCAGTTTAATACGTTGTGCCTGTTTTTATAGGGAAATTACCACTGTACACAATGGCTCGTAGTTACCAAGTTTGGCGAGTGGTTTCATTACCATCCTGTTATTCTTCTTCCAAAAAAAAAGGGTCGGGGGAGATGTAGGAAGGTTTTTCAGCATTAGGGTCCATTATTAACAGTCAACCCCAATACTATTCAGAGAAATGCTCAGTGTCCGTGTCTCAGGCAGTCTGAGTTTCCTCATCCTTAATGTTCCAGGATTGGGTCAACTTCCTGCTGGCATTCCCAGTTTCATCCTGCACAGCCGTAAGTTGTATGTTTTCAGGCATTGTAGATGTTGGTGTTTTTACCTGTTGGAACATAAAATTCTCTTTCCCATTGTTAGTTTTAAGATCAGAAAAATTGAAAATTTTATCAATAGGATTGAAACACAGAGTTTTCCATTTGTCTCCCAGGAAAGGGATATTACCCCACCTCCCACCTTCCTCTTTTTTTTTTTTTTTTAGATGTTTATGTTTTGACCTATAGTATGCCTAAGTTGTATGTACACCATTACCCATAAACAGGAGCCAAAGCATAAGCTTTCATTAAATTAACCCAAAAACTGCTTTTCATTGACTATCTGCTACTTATTTGGGAAGAAATTTAAGCTTAGTTTCTTTAACTTGTTTCCTACAGTTAAAGAAGTTGTGTATAATGTGATATTGTGTTAATCAGAAAAAAAAATATATAAGCCATTTGTATACCTTAACCCAATACTAATTATAAATAAAACCAATTAAACATTTTATATTCCCTATTAGTTCAATTGTATTACCATTTCCACCAAAAACCTACACTAAATTTAATTAATCTAAACAATTCACTAAGCCATTAAAATATCCTATAATTGGTGGATAAAACTTGGGCAGAGTTGAGACTTGCTGCTAAATAAATTTTACCTAATAAACAATTTGCTCTTTAACTCTTTATGACTGGACTAAGACATCTACTTATTTGGTAAGTAAAAATTTAAGCTTACTTCCTTTAAATTGTCCTACAAGGTAAAGGAAAGTTTACACTGTGATGTTGTGTATTTCAGAAAAATCTAGAGACCAACCCAATACTAACTTTGAATAAAACAACTAGCATTTATATTCCAGTTAGTTCAAATGTCAGTAATCTAGCTCCTTTTCTTTTTTTTCCAGCACAAGATCCTTCATATAAAACCAATTTTTGCAAGCAGTTGTGTCCCAGCCCACAGAGCCCAAGGCTCCCACCATCCAAGCTGGAGGCGGCACCTGAATGTTCAATCAAGTTGATCAAATAGGTGTCCAAACTATATATTGTCATAGTTTACCGTTCACCCCAATTGCACAGCTTCCTACATTTTACCACTCCCCCTCTTCCACAATTGTTCCTTAGGCTTAGAGATGGTGCACAGGTGGACAAGAAGCACAAACAGTCTACTTTGTCTGGGCAGAATTGTCGCTTTGGACTCTAATCAGTTCTGGCGGTTTCCTTTCATGCGGCTGCCCGATTGCCCCAGGGACAGGCTGTGTCCAATCCTACTAATGAGCACAAGCGCGTTAGATATATATGATATTTAAACATTGCTAGTTTCTATGGTAAGTTACTTTGGTTTAGACACACATGTCTGCGGATGGTGTGTAAATCCCTGGATTACTTTTTTTTACCCTGAGAGAGATGACAAGGCCTTACTGTGGCATATATATCCCCTAATCACTAGAAGATATAAAGCGTGTGGAAACATCCATGAGTTATTTGTTCAAGGAGAGAGCTAATAATCATATAAGTATGCGGATATACAGACATTTGGCCGCCACTGCTGCACAGTATCACCAAGCAGTTTGGGTGTAGCTGATGTTGGTGCGGAGTTTTGCTTGACTCAAGGAGGACTAACATTTGCTTTATTACTTCAGGTGGCCTTTGGTTAACACTCTCTGGTATTCCACAGAACAACTTTACACTTGCAAGTGAGGTCTCGATCTCGATACAATCCTCCCATGTTTACATTAGGTCATTGACAGCAAGGCAGACCTTACCACCTCTTTTCCTGCCAGATATTCCCAGTTTGCAGGCAATAAGCCTTAAACCTTTGCGGGGGGGGGGTTGGGTCCCCTGGCTAGCATCTCCTTGGGAGAATAATCAATTGCTGCTATCAGTGCTTTCCTGCATTAATATATGAAACCTACTTAAAAGTAGTTTATTTAAGTGTAATTGTCTATTCACGAAACAAACACAAATACCTTTTGTATTATGTTTGTTTCTCGATAGACAATAATCCTTTTTATAGTTCCTATGTATATTAGTCAATTGAAAAGAAAGCCGTTTTTTCCAGTTTTATAAGAGGTTACATCTATAACAGTCAGCTCTAACTTACCATTAAAGGATGACTTCATTAACACCCTGTTTTTCTTTGTTCTATTGAAAAGAGAGTTAAGGAGGTGTCTCCAGTATTGAAACTTTGTGGCACCTGGAAAGTAAAGTTCGTTAGGACTCACTGTAAACAGATGTAACACCTATGGTCCTCAGAGAAGTTTGCCGCCTTGCTGCAGTCTGAGGCTTTTATTCTTTTTAGTATTAAGATTGGTGAACTTCGACGAAGCTATTCTCATTTCTGCTGGTATTTCCTTCGGTAACAAGCTACACGTACGGAAAGCGCTGCATATCCCATTCTTTCTCTGACCTTTAGAGGTTGGTGTCGTTTGACTGTGGGAAACCATAACAAACATCTGTCTCCATCGGTTAGTTCTTAATGATTACAAATTGAAAGTCTTTGGGACAAAAAAGTTTAATACTGTAACTGTATCTCCCTTTTTTAAATTTTATTTTATTTTTGACCCATGAGCCTCAAAGGCCAGTTGTATTACACGTACCTATAGGCAGGTATCAAGGAGTAAATTTCATCAAATTGGTCCATTTTTGGGGGGGGGAGGTGAGTGCATGGTGTTAATTTGAGAAGCAAACTTAAATCCTTAGTTAAATTATGCCACAGGATAAAAAGAGACCAGCGGCGAGGATGTTACAGCTGATACTGCCACAACACAAAAATTATAGAGAACATTTGTATATGTTAATCCTAATGTTATTGTTATATAAATTTTTGAGTAAAATACCATATAATTTTAAATTAAAATATTACATTAATTAGAATATGGACCCATGTCCCTCTCCCGCTGCTCCCGCCCCTCCCACCTCTTCCAGTTCACCATTTCAGTCGGTTTTCTGATGCAGTCTCTCTCATGTTGTGTTCTTTTAATATGCATTCCCTCTCCACAAGAAATACTAATAACTGGGTTATTGATGCTAGCATCCATATATGAGGGATACCATTCGTCGTTTGTTTTTCTGTTGCTTGTGTTACTCACTTTAATATCAATATCTTCTAGCTCCAATCCATTTACCTGCAAAGTTCATTGATATCATCCTTCTTTATTGCGGCATAGAACTCCTATTGTGTACATGTACCACATTTTTTTTTTTTTTCTCTATCCACTCATTTGTAGAGGGGCATTTGGGTTGTTCCAGCTTTTTGCTATCGTGAAGAGAAGCGTCAATGTAAATATAGCTGTGCGAGTATTTCTGCAGTAAGATGAGTCTTGTGGGTAACTATCCAGGAGTGGTAACTGGGTCAATTGCAAGGCTCATTTTGAGTCTTCCAAGGCGTCTCCACACTGCTTTCCACAGTGGCTGTACATGAGTTTACATTCCACCAGCAATGGAATGAGTGTTCCCCTTTCCCCACAACCTCTCCAGCACTGGCTATCATTTTGTTCTCTTGATCCTGGCCAGTTTTACCGGACGCGGTGAGGTGATAGTTTAGATTCTTAATTTGCAGTTTCAGCGTAACGATGAGTGACGTTGAACAGTTTTAAGATGTTTTCCTTTTTTTCAAAAAAAACAAAAGCCCTCCACAAATGGTTCTTTTCCCTAGCTCCTCCTCCTGGGTGAAGTCTCTATTCAGCTCTTTGCTCCATCTTTTGAGGTGATTCATTGTTTTCTTTTTCTTTGTTTTTTCAGTCGTTTGTATATTCTGGAAATTAATGCGTTTTCAGATTAATCGTGCAGAGTTAAGGTTTGCGTTGCCGCATCATAGTGGGTTTCTGCTTTACTTACCCTTATTGTTTCTTTAGATGTACAAGAAGCTTTTGAGTTTAAAATGAGGTCCCATTTGTTTCCAATTTATCGATCTTATTTCTGTTTGCAGCTTGCGTGTCCTGATTTAGGAAGTCTTTTCCTACACCTATGTCTTGGTAGTCTGCTGCCCAAAGTTTTTCTTCTCTTTACCTCCAGATGTTTTGCGGTTTCACGTTGAGAGCCTTGATTCATCTGGAATTTACTTTTGTCAAGGGCGAGAGGTAGGGGTTTAGCTTCATTTCTTTCATTACAAGTGGTGATCAGTTTTGCCAGCACCACTTGTTGAAGATGCTGTCTTTCCTCCATTGTGTCTTCTTGGCCCCTTTATCAAATATGAGGTGGCTGAAGTTGTATGTGCTCAGGTTTGGATCTTCAGTTTTATTCCATTGGTCAACTGATCTGTTTTTGTGCCAGTACCAAGCTGTTTTTATGACTATAGCCCTGTAGTATAGTTTTAAATCTGGTATAGAGATCCCCCCTGTATTGCTCTTTTCGCTCAGGGTTGCTCTGGCTATTCGGGGTCTCTTGTTTTTCCAAATGAAATTGAGGATTTTTTTTTTCCAAACCTGTGAAGAAGCTCTTGGGGATTTATCCTAGGTTGTCTGCCAATGGGGACAGTGAAGCAGGTCAGGGCAGCCAGGCAGGGGGCTAGCCGAGTCAGGGAGCAGGAATCAGATCTCCTAATAGTTTTCTGTGTGATAGCCCATACTCCATTGAGTCCTCCTGGAAACCAGAAAGCAGAAGTCCTTAGGAGGGGAGCAATCTGCACTCAGCTGCCACTAGAGGCTGCTCACTGGGTCTAGTCAATAGAGTCAACAAAGGATGGAAAATAGCAAAAGTCACTGGCATTCTTATAAAATATTCTGATATTCTGCATGTTATCCAGTCACATGGAACCTGTTCCAAATTGCAGCCTCAGTGGCTAGATGCTCTGATGGGACATGTACATGAGTCAAAACTCCCCATAAGGGGTTTATTCCTGTCAGAGGGATGCAAATATGCTCTCCCCAGTGTGGACACTACACAGACCTCTTGTAAGCATTTCCATAAAATAAGCAGCAACTACAGCCTCCATCACAGGTTTCACCCAGTCAGGCCTATGTCTGGGCACTTGTGGAATGGGCAGTTACAGAGACAGCTTTTCACAGACACTGATGAGCAAACTGGCCTGAAAACAATCACATGTGGTGGTATTTCCATTCCCTTACAATGGATACAGAGGCTGGGTTAACTGAAAGAGAGAAGGGGTTGTTGAAACAGCAGCCAGGAGTGCACAGAGCTTAGATCAGAGACTTCCCAGGACCACCCAAAGCACAGGTAGGAGCCAGGTGCTTCAGCCAGGCAGATTGTTGGACAGATCTACCTCTGGGTTGTTGGATAATTGTTTCATTGGTTTGTTGGATAGTTAAATCATTGTCTTGTGTGGCTATCAGGGCTAGCTGGTTTTAAAGGTGAGCCTGTTGCCACTGTGAGGCTTGAGTGTGCAGAGCTTAGATCAGGGACTTCCCAGGACCACCTGAAGCACAGAGTACCGGGGCCAGGCATACACCCACACACACACACACACACACACACACACACACACACACACACACACGCTAACTGGAATTGCTGAGGGAGTGCCCAAATTGATTTTTTGGAGAACCTTCAGAACAGAAGGGGAAGAGTGAGTTAGACTTCTAATATATAAATGAAACTGAAAGCCTGAAACCTACACAAGTCAACATTTCATAAACAAGGAGGGGGAAAAGGGCATCTGAAAGAGGCAAGCAAAGCAAGCCTTCAATACAGTGAAGAGGCATTTGTGATTCTCATTGGAATACAAGCAAAAAGGGAAACCCACATGCCAGGGACACAACAAAAGGACAACATGGGAAAGGTGCAGAATAATTCCACACCAAGCTCTACCAACCCTGTGGGAGATTCCTATTCCTACAGTGGGATCCCCTGAGGGTGACCCAGGACACAGATCTTAGAGCAACAATTGCAGACATATTCAGAGAAATCAAAGAATATAAAGAACAAGTCAGAGAACTAAGGAGAGAGAATGAAAATCAAAAAGGACCTAGAGGGAGACAGTGACAAACTTTGGAAATAACTAAAGGGAGAGAATGACAAACTCCAGAAAGAACTACAGAGAGAAAATGACAAACTCCAGAAGGAAGTGGAAACACTGAGAAAGGAAGCCAACCATCGAAGCAAGGAGCTACAAGAAGAGATTGAGAAGCTCCAAAAGGAAGTGGAAATACTAAAGAAATCACAGGCTGAAATGAAAAAGGAAATAGAACACTCATCCCATCAAGAGGAAAGGAATAAGAAAAGCCTCAGAAATAGAATGGAGGAAGCAGAACAAAGAATATAAGACGTGGAAGACAACACAGGACAACTAAAAAGTTCAAGTAAAGATTATGAAAAATTAAAAAATATACAAAAGTGGAACAACCAAGAAGTATAGGACACTATGAAAAGATCAAGCCTCCACATCATAGCACTAGAGGAAGGAGAAGAAGCCCAAGAGAATGGTATTGATCAGATCTTCAAAAGAATAATAGATGAAAATTTCCCCAAACTAAAAAAAGACAAACCCATACAAATACGAGAAACACATAGAATTCCAAACAGACAAGATCAGAAAAGAAATTCCCCATGCCATATCATAGTTAAAACACTAGACGCCCAAAACAAAGACAAAATTCTGAAAGCCACAAGAGAAAAACAAGTTACATATAAGGGGAAACCCATCAGAATTACAACTGACTTCTCAGTGCAAACCATGAAAGCAAGAAGAATGTGGAGCAAAGCATTCCCAGTATTAAAGGACTATAGATGCTGTGGTGGTTTGAATGAGAGTGTCCCCCCATAGGCTTTAAGTATTCAGACATTTTGTCTCCAGTTGGTGGCACTGTTCTTAGAGGCCTTAGAAGGTGTGGCTGTGCTGGAGGAAGTACATTATTGGGGGCAGGCTTAGTGAGTTTAACAAGCCTGTGGTCTCCAGCCTCTCGCTCACTCTGCTTCCTGTGCTCATTGTGAGATGTGACCCTCGGCTTGCTGCTCTAGCCCTGGCCACCATGCTTCCCCCCACAATGGACTCTGATTCCCTGGAACCGTCAATCGTAAGCTCAAATAAACTCTTCCTTTTATAAGTTCCCTTGCTCATGGTGGATTTATCACAGCAACAGAAAAGTGACTAATACAGTTATTTGGTACCAGAGAGTGGGCTGTTGGCTGTGAAGAACCTGACCATGTGGATGTTTGGAGAAATGTGGAAGACTTTGGAACTTTGGGCTAGAAAAGCTGTTGACTACTGTAAGCAGAGCTTAAGGGGCCATTCTAGTAGAAGCCTGGAAGAAAGCATTGCTGCAAAAAATGTAGTTCCAGAGGAAAATAAAGACTTAGGCAGCAACTGGGATATTTTGATAAAGAGTCTGGCAGCAGTTTGCCCACAGCCCAAATGCTTGCCTGATGCTAAGTTGAAAAGCAATGGACTAATGTCTTTGGCAGAGGATATTTCAAGACAGCCTAATGTAGAAATGGTGGCGTGGCTTTTAATGGTGAATATTATACAGATCTACAGTGAAAAAGAGCAAATGGGGCAGAAGGAAATGCAGAATGTACAGTTTGGATCTGAAAAGTACACTAGGAAGATTAAAGGTGTGGCCAAGGCATGTGAAGGAGAGGCTCCCTTTCATAAGGAGACTAAAGTGATTAAGGAGAGGCCTAGATATTTACAAGTAAACAATGGGAAAGGTGAGATTAAAGTGATTAAGGAGAGGCCTCGAGATTTACAAGTAAACAACAGAATCAATACCTTCAGGGCAAGACCACACCCAGCTAATCCTCCAACAAGTCCAGGGCAGAGAAAAATTGCAAATGTGGTTAAAGTAGGAGAGAGTCCATCCCGAACTTGCAGCCAGATTCGGCAATTTCATTCACGTGGTGCTGGCTTTAGAGGCATGAAGTTTGCAAGAGTGAAGGGGTCATCAGTTCTTCCTCCACGGTTTCAGAGAGCTGCCAAGGTCAGGCAGAGTGCAGCAGGGGTGTCCCTGCATAAAGAAGGCCCTGATAGGCCATTCGTGAAGCTGTGAATGTGAAGCCTGGTTGGCAGCGGAGACCCCAAGAAGACATTCGAGATGCCAGACCTGTGAGATATTTGCCAAGGAGAGCTGCATACAAGGAGTGGTACCAGCCTAAGAAAGAGAGGTATGTTGCAAGCAAAGCTGGAAGAGCTGAGCCATCTAAGCTCTTTGGAAGTCAAGTGCCAGAAGTTGCACATGGAGCTACTGGACTTGGTGTTTGCCTTGCTGGTTTTCAGTCTTGTTTTGGTCCAGTATATCCTCACTATGCATCTATTCCTCCCTTTTGGAATGAGAATGTGTATTCAGTTCCACTGTATGTTGGGAGTATGTAATTTGCCTTTTGATTTTATAGGAGCTTACAGTTAAGAGATTGGCCTATGTCAGAAGAGATTTTGGACTATAGACCTTTTTTTCATGTTTTGAATTCTTTTTTGTCTTATTTTTTTAATTATTATTATTTGTTTATTTTTAAGGGATTCTACAATATAAGAACACAGTTGTTTTCAGATAACATTGATATTGCTCAGATTGCCATACAATTAGGTAATTGGTGCATTTTGCAAGTATCTATGTCCAAATTTTGAACAAACCAAGGTTCCCATAGTCCAGTTGGAGAAGCTTGTATGCACAGGCATGTTGATCAATTAGGAGTCCAGGCTATATTACTATAGTCTCATGATTCACCCTTATCTCTCCACTGGACTATAGACTTTTGAATAGAATTGAGACTGATAAAGACTATGGGGACTTTTAAGGTTGGACTAAATGCATTTTGCATTTTATGGCCTATGGGGGCCAGGGAGTGGAATGTGGTGGTTTGAATAAAAGTGTCCCCCCATAGGTTTTAAGTATTCAGACATTTTATCTCCAGTTGGTGGCACTGTTCTTGGAGGCCTTAGAAGGTGTGGCTGTGCTGGAGGAAGTACGTCATTGGGGGCGGGCTTAGTGAGTTTAACAAGCCTGTGGTCTCCAGCCCCTCGCTCCCTCTGCTTCCTGTGCTCATTTCAAGATGTGAACCTTCGCTTGCTGCTCCAGCCCCAGCCACCATGCTTCCTGCCACAATGGACTCTGATTCCCTGAAACCATCAATCGTAAGCTCAAATAAACTCTTCCCCAAACAAAAGACATAGATTGGGAGATTAGATTAGGAAACAAAACCCATCTATATGCTGTCTACGAGAAACCCATCTCAATTTCAAGGATAGGCACCAACTTAAGGTGAAGGAATGGAAAAAAATATTCCAAGCAAATGGTACCAAAAAGAAAGCAGGTGTTGCTATTCTAATCTCAGACAAAATAGACTTCAAAGTAAAAGAAATCAGAAGAGACAAAGAGGACCATTACATCTTTATCAGAGGAACAATTGACCATGAAGATTTCACAATCATGAATTTATATATATATATATA
>VZQC01011742.1:2843755-2892731 GCA_009823505.1 Rhizomys pruinosus | reverse complement strand
TTATGAGTACAGCCATCCTTCATGTAAAACCAAGTTGCAAGCAGTTATGCCCAATATCCCACACAGCCCATGGGTCCCCACCATCCAGCTGGGGAGGGGCTGCCTTTCAACCCAGTTGATCAAATGAGTGTTCCCACTATGATCGCTGAGTTTCATCCATTCACCAATTGTATGGCCCTCCTTCTACCACGTCTTGTGTGGTTGGGGGTGACCCTCTCTTCCACTGATTTTTCCCTAGCCTTAGAAAAGGGTCCTGGGTGGATGAACAGGAAGCAGAACAGTCTACTTTCTTGGAGCTGTTGTCTTGGACTCTGTCAATTCTGGGCGTTTCTTTCATGGGCTGACCAGAGTTGTCCATGGGAAGCACACCGATCAATGTCCACTTAATTGAAGCACAGCAATTAGATATATAGATATTTAAACTATACTAATCGTTAGGGTAGGTTACTTTGTTATAGATACAGATGTTTGGATTGGTATGTTAATCCATGAAATTACGTTTTTCTTCTAAATATGACAGGGTCTTACTGTGCGTTATGAGATCTCCTAACCATTAGAGGATGTAAGCTTTGGGCATCAGCCATGGGTTATTTCCTCCAAGGAGAGCGAAGGGAGAGCTAATAGCCAATTAGATTTGGGGATATACCGGCATAGGTGCCTCTGCTGCAGTTTTTCCAGGCAGGTGAGTTGTAGCGGTGCTGACGGAGGAGTCTTGTTGACTCAAGGAGACCATATCTGTTTCTTTATGGTTTAATGGCCCTTTGGTAACACTTCTCTGGTATTCCAGAGACAAACTGTACACTTGGAAGTGCAGTCTCCATTTAACATTTTTCCATGTTTACATCAGGTCTTGACAGCAGGGTCTTATCACCTCTCTTATTGAAGGTATCCCAGTGTCAGGCAAGAAGCCCTTACCTTTTTTTGGGGGGGGGGGGCCTCAGATACCCCTGGCCCACATCTCCTTGACAGAATAATCCCAGTACTTCTATCAGAGCTTCCTCCGTATACATCTGTTTGCTTAAGTGCATAGCCTTAAGGAGACTTTAGTGATTATATTTGGTTCTGAATAGACAATTAATCATTTTACAGTCCCTATGTCTATTAGTCACTTAAAGAAGGCCGTTTTACCAGTTTTTTTTACCGGGTTTATAAGAGGTTACCTCTATAAAAGTTGGCCCAATTTACTGTTAGAGAACGACCTCATTCATCATCATATTTCTCTTGTTCTATGTGGGGGGGGAGGTAGGAAAGTCTTTCATATTAAAATTTTGTGGTAACTAGAAGGTAAGTTTCATTAGGGACTCATATCAAATAGTTGTTACAAGTAGGATCCACAAAAGGGTTTGATGTGTAGCCAATAAGGCTTTTCTTTCCTTTACAATGTTTCAGATGGGCCAACCTTTTCTGCTGGGCACTTCCTGGTGCCTCCTACACAATGCAAAGCGTATCTTTTCTTTCTCAGCCATTAAGTTGGTGGACATTTTGACCTGTTGGGTGGAACCATTACAAAATATTTTCCTGTAGTTAGTTTTTTAAGATTTGAATCGCAAGGTTTTTGACAAAAAGATTTCATATCTATTTGTATCCCCCTTTTTTATTTAGGTTTTTGAATTTTTGACCCATGAGTCTCAAAAAGACAGTTTTATATTATACATACCTATATGCTGGAATCAAGGCACAGATTTCATCAAATCCACCCATGCTGTTTTGGGTTGGGTTACTGTATGTGATTTACTTGGGAAACAAGGTTTATTTTTTAGTTAAATCGTCCTATAGGTAAAAGAGCATGCTACAAGGTGCTTACTGTACAACAGAAAAAATTTAGAGAACATTTTTATGTGCCAATCCCAAAGTTATGTTATACAGATTTTAAGTGAATCAAATCAAATTTGGACAACAATTTATATTTCCGCTTAACTCAGGTGCATTACCACTTTTATAGAACCTTTAAACCAATGTGTTTAATATAAAAATTATTTACTTTTATAAGTCCTAAAACACAATGTAAACTGTAGACAGCGTTTGACAAAAATCGGGATACCTTGTTGGATCTCCCGTCAAATTAAATATGCATTAATCGAATATTACACACGTGTCCCTCTACGCCCCTCCCATCCCTCCCATCCCCCATTTAAGCCAGCGTTTCGATCAGTTCCTCTGTGTTCTTTTTTCTTGGTCTTTTTGAGGACAGGTCTCCCTGTAGCTCTGACCTATCCTGGAACTCGCTTTAAGGACCAGGCTGGCCTCGAACTCACAGAGATCTGCGTGCCTATGACCACAAGTGTTAGGATTAAGGCGTGCACCAACACACCAGGCATTTTATTTATTTATTTAGTGTTTGAATGTACTGTCTGCCATGCAAGTTTGTGCACCCGTGTCGTGCCAATGGACGCGGAGGTCAGAAGAGGTGTGTCGGATTCCCCCTGGAACTGGAGTTCTCTGGAATTTGGCAGTTCTCCTGGAATTGGGCAGTTCTCAGCCGCCATGTGTGTGTGGGGGATCGAACCCCGGGTCCTTCTGTTATGCAATCGTCAGCGCTCTTACCTCGCTAGGCCAACTTCTCCCAGTTCCCTCTGTTGTTGTTCTTTTTTAATATGCATCCCTTCCAAAAGAAATATTTATAAATGGGTTATTGACACTAGCATCCACAGATTAGGGCTACCATTCATCGTTTTTTTTCTAGGACTGTGTAACATCACTTAACATAATGTTCTTTGCTCCACCCCTTTATCTGCAAAGTTCATGCTTGCTTGTCTTTCTTTTTATGTTTTTTTTTTAATTTTATTTATTCTTGTATCTCTATAAATGTACTGTCTGCAGTGGTTTGGGGCACCTCATGTCATGTGCAATGCGCAGAGTTTTCAGTAAGGAGGGCATTGGATTTCCTCCTGGAACTGAGTTAAAGACGGTTCTCAGCCGCCATGTGGGTTCGCTGGGGATCGAACCGGGTCCCCTGCAAGAGGCAGTCGGTGTTCTTAACCACAAGGCCATCTTTCCAGCCCAATGTTTGTTTCTTTACCACTGCATAGGGAATCCATTGTGTATATGTTACCACATTTTCTCATCACTCATCTGTTGTGGGGCATTTGTGTTGGTTCCCGCTTTTTGCTGTTGTGAACAGACTGCAATAAATTCGCTGTGCATGTATTTCTAGCTAG
This sequence comes from Rhizomys pruinosus, assembly GCA_009823505.1. NCBI lineage: Eukaryota > Metazoa > Chordata > Mammalia > Rodentia > Spalacidae > Rhizomys > Rhizomys pruinosus. The sequence goes on along the minus strand of VZQC01011742.1, from coordinate 2,889,573 downwards.
TAAGATGAGTCTTGTGGGTTTATATCTACCAGGAGGGTATGACGGGTTCACATGGGCTGCTCCATTTGAAGTCTTCCAAGGGTTTCTCCATCCCCCCCCCCACTGCTTTCGATTCGTGGCTGTAAAAGTTTACCATTTCCCACCAGCGGTGGTACCAATAGGCCACTCAACCAATAAAGGCAAAATCCGGGTCTCCCTGAGTCAAGCAAGGACTCCATCGTCAGCACCAGACCAGCGTACCACCCCGCTTGCTGAAATACTGCTGCAAGCAGAGGCATCCATCCTGCCTGTATATCCCAAAACCTAATTAGCTATTGGCTCTCTCCTTGGAGGATAGGAATAACCCATGCCTGATTTTGCCACAAGCTTTACATCCTCTCCAGGTTAGGAGATTTTATAAACCAAACGACGACCCTGTCATACTTAAATGTAATACATGGATTAACACAATGTTGGTAAATTGCATGGGATTAAAAACATATCATCCCAACATATGTGTCTATACCAAAGTAACCAACTATAAACTATTAGTGCTCTTTAAATAACCTATAGTTTAATTTGCTTGTGCCTCATTAGTAGGACCGAAAGGTTATTCCGGGAACAACTGTCTAGCCCTGAAACAGGGCCAGGAATGACCCAGAGTCCAAGACAAAACAGTCCAGAGAGAGTGGACTGTTTTGCGTCTTCTCATCCAAACCTGTGCCCCTTTCCTACGCCTAGGGAACAATTGCAGAAGAGGGGGGTGGTAGAATGGTTAGTAGGCATGAAGGGCTGTGATTGGGGTGAATGGTGAAATTGAGACTACAGAAATGTAGTCTGGACACTCATTTGCTCAATTTGATTGAACAACTACAACCCCTCACCCCCCTGCGGATGGTGGGGCTGTGGGGTTTGGGCATAACAGCCTGCAAAATTGGTTTTATATGAAGGCTGCTTGTACTCAATGGATATCATCACTTATAGCTAAAACATGAAAAACAAAACACCTGAGAGAAAGCTGCAGGGACTAGTTATGGCCAACAAAATGCCTGATCTGGGATGGGGTGGGGTGTAGGGGGGGGAGAGGCGAAAGGGAAATATGCCTGATTCTGAATTGGAAAATGATGCACGAAATTGCCCACATAAAGCACCAATAATAAAAAAAAAAAGTTTACATTCCACCAGCAATGGATGAGTGTTCCCCTTTCCCCGAAACCTCTTAATTTGCATTTCCCTAAATTATTAGTGGTTGAACAGCTTTTTAAGATGTTTCTCAGCATCTCTAATTCCTCCTCTGTTGAAGTCTCTATTCAGTTATTTTGCTTCATCTTTTGAGTGATTATTTGTTTTCTTTCTCTTTGTTTTTCGAGTAGTTTATACACTGGAAATTTACTGCTTTGTCATATGTATCTGCAATGAAGGTTCCTCCCACTCTGTGGGGTTTTCTCTTCACTTCTTATTGTTTCCTTTTGATGTACAGAAGCTTTGACTTAAATGAGGTCCCATTTGTAATTGTGATTCTTATTTCTGTGCATCTGCCGTGTCTGAATGTTAGGACAAGTCTTTTTCCTATGCCTATGTTTTGTACTCTGCTGCCAAGTTTTCTTCTGTCACCTCCAGATTTTGCGCTTCACGTTTAGGTCTTTGATCCATTAGGAATTGACTTTTGTACAGGGCGAGAAGATAGGGCTTTAATTTCATTCTTCTACAGAAAATGATCCAGTTTTGCCAACAAACACCACTTGCTGAAGATGTTGTCTTCCTCCATTGTGTCTTCGTGGCCCCTTGTCACATAGAGGTGGCTGAAATTGTATGTGCTACAGTTTGGATCTTCAGATTTATTCCATTGGTCAACTGTTTTTTTTTTTTTTTTTTTTTTTTGTTTTGTTTTTATGATTATAGCCCTTGTAGTATAGTTTGATGTCTGTTATAACGATCCCCCCTGTATTGCTCTTTTTGCTCAGGGTACTTTGACTATTCGGGGTCTTTTGTTTGCCAAATGAAATTGAGGGATTTTGGTTTCCAAGACTGTGAAGAAGCTTTCTCTAGGGATTTTGATTGGGATTGCATTAAATCTGTACATGAGTTGGGTACAATGAATTTTTTACTTATATTTATTTTTCAAATCCATGAGTGCGGATGTTACTCCATCTTCTGAGTATTTCATCAATTTCCTTCCTCAGCAGTTTAAAATTTTTCGGATAGAGATCCTTGGTGCTTTGGTTAGGTTTGTTCCTATGTATTTTATTGGTTTTTGGGCTATTGTGAGTGGAAGGCTTACTTGTATCTTCTTCATTTGCTGTTGTTGGTGTAAAGAAAGGCTACTTATTTTCTAGATTTATTCGTCCCTGCCACTTTGCTGAAGCTTGTAATCATTTCTAGGCGTTTTCTTGTGGAGTTCTTCAAGATCCCTTAGGTAGACACTCATATCATCAGCAAAAGGGGCTAGCTTGACTTCCTCTTTCCAATAGAACTCCTTTTTAATTTCCTTTTATTGCCTTATTCCCCTAGCAAGGGTTTAAGCACTATATTGACAAAGAATGTGGATGCAAAGGGCCGCCTTGCTGAACGTTCCTACCTTTAGGGGAATGCTTCTGTAATTTCCCCATTTTAGATGATATTGGCTGTGGGTTTCCTGTATATGGCTTCTGATTACATTGAGGAATGATCCCTCTAGTCCATTTCCCTCTAAGAATTCTTTCCCTTAAAACATGAAGGGACGCTGGATTTTGTCAAATGCTTTCTTCCGTTTGTCCAATTGAGAGTGGTGTGGCTTTTTGTCTTTCAGTATTTATATGCTTGATGCACTTATTGATTTTCAATGTTGAACCATCCCTGCATCTCTGGAATTGCATCCAACTTGTCCTGATGGGCTGACTTTCTTGATGTGGATCTTGTATTTGATTTGCCAGTATCTTGTTTTGAATTTTGGCATCTATGTTCGTTAGGGAGATGGGTCGGTAGTTTTCCCTTTTTGGTTGTATCTTTTACCTGGTTTGGTAATAGCATGATGCTAGATTCATAGAAGGAATCTGAGAAGTCCCCCGTTGTTATTCTTTAAACAATTTTGAGTAGTAATGGTTGTAAGTCTTTTTGAAATTATTTTATAGAATTTTGCCATGAAACCATCTGGGCTGGCATTTTTTGTTTGGGAGGCTAACTTATTACATTTCAATTTCTTCATGTATTATTGGTTCATTTAAGCTTTCAATCTCTTCTTAGTTGAGCTTTGTTGATTCCCAGGATTTTCACGCTATTCATCCATTTTCTTTAGGTTTTCAAACTTTAGGAGAGTGTAGGTTTTTGAAGTATTCCTCTCATATTGTCTGGATCTTTTCATTTCTGTTTGTGATTTTCCCCTTTCATCACAGATCTATTGATTTGGAGTTGTACCTTCTTTTCTTTTTTAAAACTGGGCTTAGAGGGACCGTCTATTATTGTTATTCTCAAAAAAGAAACCACTTTTGGATTCATTCATTTTTTTAGGGTTTTCTTTTATTTTCTATTTCATTGATCTCTTGCTCTGATTTTTGTTATTTCTTCTTGCCTACTGTGTTTAGGGTTCATCTGCTTTTTTTTTTTTTTTTTTTCTTTCAAGTGTTTTTAGTTCCAGTGTTAGATCATTCACTTGAGCTCTCTTTTGTTTTCTTTAATGTAGGCACTTAGTGCTCTTAAACTTCCTCTTGGGACTGCTTTTAAAAGTGTCCCATAGATTTTTACTGTGTTGTTTTATCATTGTCAATTCAGTTCAGGATGTTTATTTCTTTCTTTATTTCTTACTTGACCCATTCTCCAGTGTTCTGTGGTTGTAGGATTATCCTGGTGTTGATATGAGTTTATTGCACTGTGGTCTGATAGAATGCAACATTGAGATTATTTCAATCTTTTTGTAATTTGTTGAGTTTTTTCCTGTGACCCAGTAATGGTCTATTTGGAGAATGTTCCGTGAGGTGCTGAGTAAGAAAGTGTATTCTTCGGAGTTTGGTGAAACATTCGATAGATGCCTGTGAGGTCCATTTGGGTATTGTATAATTTTAGTTCAGATGTATCTCTGTTTATCCTTTGTCCTGTTGCTCTGTCTAAGGGACTTAATGAGGTATTGAATTCCCCTACTATTAATGTGCTTGGGTTAATCTGTGCCTTTTGATCCTGAAGAATTGTCTTTATATAAAGCTTAGGGTTTGCACCAGAGTTCAGTGTGTATATATTCATGCTGTGAGATCCTCACCATCAATGTTCTTCTAATAAAGATTGTAATGGCCCCTATTTGTATCTTTTTTGATTTCTTTTGCTTTGAACGTCTATTTTGTTCTGATATTAAAAGCAACACCCGCTTTCTTTTTGGTAACCATTTGGCTTGGGAATACTTTCTCCATCCCTTCACCTTAAGTTGGTGCCTTCCTTGAAATTGAGATGTGGTTTCCTTGTAGACAGCATATGATGGGTTTGTGTCTCCTAAATCCATTCTCCCATCATCTGCCTTTGTTGGGGAGTTTAGTCCATTAAATTTAAGGTTATAATTGAATGATGGATTGTTGCTTCCTTTCAAGTTTATTATCATCGTGGCACTTCTAGCCTCTGATTTTACCCCTAGGGTTATTAGTTACTTAGATTTCTTTTCCATCGGTGTTTGAGGATTGCTGTCTCCTCTCTTCTGCCCTTTGAATTGTCTTCAAGATTTATGAAGAGTTGGTTTTCCAGACATGTATCTATCATCTTTTTGTCATGGAAGATTTTTCTTCTCTCCTTTCAACTCTAATCGACATTTTTGTCTGGGTAAGTATTCTGGGTTTGCATCATAATCCTTTAAACTGGAATCGCTTTGGTCCATGTTCTTCTTGCTTTCATGTTTGAGCCGAGAAGTCAGTTGTATTCTGATGGGTTTCCTTGTATGTGACGTTGATTTTCTTTTGTAGCCTTCAGAATTTTGTCTATTGTTTTGGGCGTCGAGCATTTTAAACTATGATAGGCGTAGGGAGTTTCTTTTCTGAACTTGTCCTATTTGGATGTCGATGTGCTGCGTTGTATTTGTATGGGTTTGCTATTTTTAAATTGGGGCAATTTTCATAGCTATTTATTTGTTGAAGATTGATCAATACTATTCTTATTGCGTTCTTCTCTTCCTGTATTCCTATGCTGAGTGGAAGTTTGATCTTTTTAGTTGTCCCATATAGTGTTCCACTTTCTATGTATGTTTAAAACTTTTTTCTTAATCTTTATTGAGCTTTTTGTTGCTCTGTGTATCTTCCCAGATCTGTATTCTTTGTTCTGCTTTCTGCATTCACTTTTTGAGGCTTTTTCTTTCCTTTCTTTTGATGGATTGATGTTTTATAATTCCTTTTTCGTTTCATCCTCTGTTTTCTTTAGTATTTCCATTGTCTTTTTGAGATTCTATAATTCTTCTTGTGTGATCCTTCTTCGTTGGTTGGCTTCCATTTTTCAATGTTTTCTACTTCCTTTTCAGTGGTTTTTTTTTCTCCCTCTAGTTCTTTCTGAGTTGCAATTCTGTTCCTTTAGTCTTTACTAAGTTTGTCATTGTACTCCTCTAGGTCTTTTTGAGCTTAATTCACTCTTCTTTAGTTCCTCTGAACTCTCTTTTATTTTCTTAATTTTCTGCATAGGTCGAAATTATTCCCTAAGCTCTGTCCTTGGGTACACCTCCATAGGGATCCACATTTATGCTATCTCCTGCAAGGTTGTAGAGCTGTGCGGGGAATTATCCAGGTGAACTTCCATGCTGTCTCCTTTGGGTCCTGGCATGTGGGTTCATTTTGTGATTAAAATCACAAAGTCTTTCACATGTTCGCGGAGGGTGTATGGTTTTGCTGCCTCTTCCCATGCTTTTGTTTTTTCTTGTCTCCTTTGTTTATGCGACCGTACTTGACTTGTCTAGGTTTCGGGCTTTTCACTGATTTTCTTATCTATTGGAGATATTGGAAGTACTAAGTCATTCTCTACTATTAATTCAAAAAAAAAAAATCCACTTGAATACTCCCTCACCAATTCCAATTCCAGTTGGTGGGGGGTTATGCCTGCTTAGCGACCCCACTACCTGTCTGACTGTATCGGGTTCCTGCCTGCCCTCAGGAGCCTGCCCGCACAAATCCACAGAGGCACCAAAAACCCCCAGAGATACACCTTTCTTATCAGCACCCCATGGAACATTTCTCCAAAATCAACCAAATTCTGGGACACAGAAAAAAAAACTCAACAAATACAAAGAAATTGAATAAAATTTCCATGATTTATCAGACCACAGTTCACATAAAGCTCAATAGCAAAACCAGGAAAAGGCCCCTACTCTCTGCCTACAAGAACACATGGAGACTAAACAACACACTCTTGAATAATGAATGGGTCAAGGAAGAGATAAAGAAAGAAATAAAAGCATTCCTGGAACTGAATGACAATGACAATACAACACAACAAAACCTATGGGATACCTTAAAAGCAGTCCTAAGAGGGAAGTTTATAGCCCTGGGTGCCTACATTAGAAAAACAGAAAGAGCACAAGTGAATGATCTAACACTACAGCTAAAAGCACTTGAGAGGCAACAACAGATGAACCCTAAATGCAACAGACAGGAAGAAATAACAAAAATCAGAGCAGAAATCAATGAAATAGAAACAAAGAAAACAATACAAAAAAAAAAAATCAATGAATCCAAAAGTTGATTCTTCGAGAGAATAAATAAGATAGACAGACCTCTAGCCCAGTTAACCAAAAGAAAGAAAGAGCAACTCCAAATCAATAGAATTTGTGGGGGCTGGAGAGATGGCCTAGCAGTTAAGAGCGCTGACCGCTCTTACAGAGGACCCGGGTTCGATCCCCAGCACCCACATGGTGGCCGAGAGCCGCCTGCAACTCCAATTCCAAGAGAACTCCAGTTCCAGGGGAATCCAACACCCTCTTCTGACCTCCGCGGCATTGCATGACACGGGTGCACAAACTTGCATGCAGACAGTACATTCATACACATACAAAAATAAATTTTAAAAATTTTTTTAATTAAAAAAAAAGAATTTGTGATGAAAGGGGAAATATCACAACAGACAATGAAAAGATCCAGACAATCATATGGAAATACTTCAAAAACCTATACTCGACTAAGTTTGAAAACCTAGAGGAAATGGATGAATATCTGAAATCCTGGAATCAACAAAACTTAACCAGGAAGAGCTTGACAGCTTAAACAGACCCATAGTATATGAAGAAATTGAGGATGTAATAAGAAACCTCCCAACTAAAAAAAAAGCACAGGCCCAGATGGTTTCACAGCTGAATTCTATAAAACATTTAAAAAATACTTACAACCATTATTACTCAAATTGTTCAGAAGGATTCAAGCAGAGGGAAATCTCCCAAATTCCTTCTATGAAGTCAGTATCACTCTAATACCAAAACCAAGCAAATATACAACCAAAAAGGAGAACTATAGATCCATCTCATTAATGAACGCAGATGCAAAAATTCTCAACAAAATACTTGCAAAACGCATACAGATCAACATCAAGAAGATCATCCATCATGACCAAGTTGGATTCATACCAGAGATGCAGGGAGGTTCAACATACGAAAATCAATAAATATCATAAAACACATAAATGGAATGAAAGACAAAAACCACACGATATCATCTCAATTGACACAGAAAAAGCCTTTGACAAAATCCAGCATCCCTTCATGTTTAAAGTCCTAGAGGGAATTGGTTCGGAGGGATCATTCCTCAATGTAATCAAAGCCACATACAGGAAACCCACAGCCAAAATCATCCTAAATGTAGAAGAGACAGAAGCATTCCCCTTAAAGGTAGGAACTCGGCAAGGCTGCCCCCTGTCACCATTCCTCTTCAATATAGTGCTTTAAAACTTGCTAGGGCAATAAGGCAAGAAAAGTAAATTAAAGTAGCCCTAATTGGAAAAGAGGAAGTCAAGCTATCCCTTTTTGCTGATGATATGATTATTTACCGAAGGGATGCTAAAAACTCCACCAGAAAGCTCCTAGAAACAATTAAGAGTTTCAGTAAAGTGGCAGGATACAAAATTAACCTAGAAAAATCAGTAGCCTTTCTTTACACCAACAACAAGCAACTGAAGAAGGAATACAAGGAGACCTTCCCACTCACAATAACCTCAAAAACAATAAGATACCTAGGAACAAACCTAACCAAAGACACCAAGGATCTCTACAAAAAACTTTAAACCCCTGAAGAAGGTAATTGAGGAAGACATCAGAAGATGGAAAGACCCCCCCCCATGCTCATGGATTGGGAAAATTAACATAGTAAAAATGTCCATTCTACCCAAACTAATATATGGATTCACTGTGATCCCAATTAAAATCCCCAAGAGTTTCTTCACAAGCTTGGGGAAAAAGTCCTTAATTTCATATGGAAAAACAAAAGACCCCAAATAGCCAAACCAACCCTGAGTGAAAAGAGCAATACAGGGGGATCTCTATACCAGGCTTCAAACTATACTACAGGGATATAGTCATAAAAACATCTTAGTACTGGCACAAAAACAGACCTGTTGATCAATGGAACAAAACCGAAGATCCAAACTTGAGCAAATACAATTTCAGTCACCTCATATTTGACAAGAAGACACAATGGAGGAAAGACAGCATCTTCAGCAAGTGGTGTTGGCAAAACTGGATCACCACTTGTAGAAGAATAAAGTTAAACCCCTACCTCTTGCCCTGTGCAAAAGTCAACTCCAGATGGATCAAAGACCTCAACATGAAACCCAAAACTCTAAAGGTGATAGAAGAAAAAGTCAGCAGCAGTCTACAAGACATGGGTGTAGGAAAAGACTTCCTAAATCAGACAGCAGCTGCACAAGAAATAAGATCGACGATTGACAAATGGGACCTCATTAAACTCAAAAGCTTCTGTACATCAAAAGAAACAATCAAGGAAGTGAAGAGAAAGCCCACAGAGTAGGAGGAAACCTTCACCACAGATACATCTGACAAAGCATTGATTTCCAGAGTATATAAACTACCCAAAAAAACAAAGAAGAAAGAAAACAAATGAATCACTCAAAAGATGGAGCAAAGAGCTGAACAGAGACTTCGCAAGTGAGGAATTAGAGGTGGCTGAGAAACATCTTAAAAAATGTTCAACGTTGCTAATAATTAAGGAAATGCAAATGAAAACCACTTTATGATATCAAGAAAACAAATGATACCAAGTGCTGGAGAGGTTATGGGGCAAGGGGAACACTCATCCACTGCTGGAGGGAATGTAAACTTGTACAACCACTATGGAAAGCAGTGTGGAGAACCCTTGAAAGACTCAAAATGAGCTTACCACCTGACCCAGTCATACCACTCCTGGGTATATACTCACAAGACTCATCTTACTGCATAGCCATGTTTATTGCAGCTCTGTTCACAATAGCAAAAAGCTGGAACCAACCCAAGTGCCCCTAAACTGATGAGTAGATAGAGAAAATGTGGTACATCTACACGATGGAATTCTATGCAGCAGTAAAGAAAGATGACATCATGAACTTTGCAGGTAAATGGATGGAACTAGAATATATTATGTTAAGTGAAGTAACACAGTCCCAGAAAAAGGAAAGATGAATGGTATCCTTCATCTGTGGATGGTAGTACCAATTACCTAGTTGTAAGTATTTCTTGTGCAGGGCTAGTACCAATTACCTAGTTGTAAGTATTTCTTGTGCAGGGCTGCTTGGGCTTTTGTCCAAGTAGTTGGGAGTGATGCATATTGGAAAGAACAGCAACAACAGAAAAGACTGCATCAAAGAACTGACTGAAATGTTGAATCTGGTGGGGTGGGGCAGTAGGGAGGGGGACACGGGTCTAGATTTGATTTGTAACATAATCTTGTACAAAAAATTTATATATAAAACAATAAATAAAAAATACAAAATAAAACAGCAGCCAAGGAGCTGGAGGGATGGCTCAGTGGTTAAGAGCACTGGCTGCCCTTGCAGAGGACCCAGGTTCAAATTCTACCACCCACATGAAAACAAACACCCATCCATAATTCCAGTTTGGGGGAATCCAACACCTTCTTCTGACCTCTGTGGGCATTGTACAACACAGGTGCACTTACACACATGCAGACAATACACTCATACACATAAAATAATAAATAAAATATTAAAACAGCAGCTAATGAGTTTAAGTATAGGAAGCATCCTGCCCATGTAGAAAAAGACAGACCCAGAGGCCATAAGGTTGTTGAATGAAAGTCACAGTGCTGCCAAGTTTCCACAAACCATGAAGGCTATTGCTGTTGTTTGTGTGCCAGAACTAGAGGGTAAGACCTAAGATTTTGTTGTTGAATATCCCATCTGCTTTGTTTATAAGGCATGGAGCAATAAAACTGGGACTAAGTTGGACGCTCTCCTTACTGGCTAGCTTTCCTAATGTTGGAAGGTGCTATGTTGGCCGCTGGGAGAGGATTGTTACAGCTAAGAGCCTTGTATATTACAGTACCAAAATACCAGGCAGGAAGTGACTGCTGGTACAACAGTGGCTCAACTACCGTGAGTACAGCTAACAGCTTTCCAATTGGACTTAAGGCCACTCCACAGGCAGGAACTCATATCTGGTACTGAAAGTCAAGACAAAAATCTATGGCTGAGGAAATCTTAGGCCCCAGTGGAAAGGCCCAAGCTATTGTTTCATTACATGGATGTGATGTGCTATCAAGCTTCCTTTACAAACATTTATGCCTATGGCCATAGATCACTAGTGCTGTCATCAGCAATCACTCATGGAATGAAACTCCCTTTTACAATGGATAGTGTAAACCCCTGGTGAAGCTCCTAAGAACAAGTGATTGTTGTTGTGACACAGTGGCCCGATGCTTAGCCATGCATGGATAGACAGCCACATCACCCCACTCCAAAACTCAGGGAGTGCCATGAAAGAGGAAGCAAAAAGAATGTAAAAATCCAGATAAAGGAGTGGAGTGTTGTGTAGCAATCTCATCTAAGTTGAAATATTCCATCCTGAAGGGAGGCTCCTAAAGGTTTAGAAAGCTCTAAGTTGAAATGTGCCCTCCCAGGAAGGAAGGGGAGGCACAGGAGCCTCAGGACGCAAATAACTTTTAAGTCTCAAGAAGGCCCCTTCCAAAAGTTATGGAGGCAGGAGTCCATGCTGGGGAGGAGGGAGGGTCAGAGCTGCCTAGAGGGGCCTCTCTGGCCTTTCAGGCTGCCTGCAGGAGAGAGCCCCAGGGTTGGAGCTTTTGAGTCTTAACCCATGTTGGGTGGGTTTGGGCTGATGCAGCTACCTCCTCTCTTCTCTCACCCACAGTCCCATAAATAACTATGATAAACTTATTGGTTAGCCAACTTGGACTTTGGTGCAGTATAGATGTCACTTTGGTTTGTCACTGGTTCCCTATCTGGGGTGAATAGGTTTTTGTACTGTATCTCCTCATGAAAAAGCTCTTGACAGGATTGGGACAGAAAGGCCAAAAAGAAGGCTATGGCAGAATCCAGAGGAAAGAGTAGACTCAAGAGCAACTGTGACCATGTGAGGAAGAGTTAAAGGTAGCTCACATCCTACCTCCACTGTCCCATGACCTAGGGGCCAGTTACCAAGCCAACGGTGACCTCACAATTGCTCCCCAAACCTCCTATCCCCAAGGCCAGCAGCCAGTTGCTTCCTCTCTTTGCCATCTGTCATCACACCAGAGGTCACATCCTACCTCTGACCCATGCCACACTAGCAAGTCGAGACCTGGGGAACAAGACAGAAGAGTGTCTGCCTCCTTGCTCCAGCACAGCCACGATATCAGCATGTCAGTGTTGGTGGATGCAGAAGACCTCAAGGATCTCATGCCTACCAAAAGGAAGTCCATATGGAGGACAGTGGAGGAAAGGCAGATGTCTGACCTCACCTGGGTGCTGGAGTGGCTGGAGCGGAGGCGGGGCAAGAAGAAGGCAGCTCGACAGGTATGTACAGTGGAAGTTACTAGAAGACTTTATACAAGACTGTTATAACAGGAAAGAGATGGGGTTCAATACCCCAAAACAAAGGGGGTAGAAGGGCATTTTTAAGCACTGGAAGTAAGCGTTAGTAAGCTAGTAGACAAGGAACAGAGAGGACAGGTAACACAGCACGGTTAGGCTGTGTTTGCTGATGGCAATTGTTAAGACTGGGCTTCTCCCCTCCCACCAAGATAGACAGAGCTACAGTCTTTCCTAATGACTGTATTTTAAGAGCGTAGCTCCAGGTCCGTGAGAAAGACACTTCTGTATGGAAAAGGTGAGGCTAAAAGTTTCAGCATCTCACAGGGACAGAGAAAAATATTTTCCAAATGCAAGTGTCCTAAAACAGACCCTCTGAAAGAAGGCCGTTGAGTCAGCAAGCTGTGGCCAGGAAGAAGTCTGTCTGAAGTTTGGTTACGCTGTGGGCATTGTGAATCTCCCAGTAGTGGAAAGGGTCAAGGAGCAGTGATTTCTGGAGTCCCTGTGTTGACGAGATGGGAGCCTTTCCACTGTCTCCCAGATACCTCCCTCCTCCCAATGACTCCAAGATAGAACATTCATTCTTACTGCTACATCCTTACTGAGACCCCCTTCGAGCATCTTCCTCCCCCACTGCAGGGGCTGCTCCTGCCATCCCTCTCCTTTTCTCTAAGAGACATAGGTACCCAATTTGCCTTTGTTTCCCCCAGAGTTCAGGTCCTCCAGGCCCGTTGTCTGGGCCGGGCCTGTGGAAAGTGGCACCTTCTTGTAGAGGATGCTCGGGTCCTGAATTCCTTAGCTGTAGAGGTTGTTTGGATCCTGTGTTCTCCAGCCCCTGAGCAAATGATGAAGACGACATGGCTAAGGATGACATCATGCTGTTGCTAACACTGACTGTGAACAGACTGTTATCCACTGCTCCCAGCCAGAGTGAAGAGTGAGGGCCATGGTTACCCCTAGCTGAAGAACATGGAAACTGCAATGTACAAAGCCATTTCCTCAAGGTTACACCTAATAAAGGACAGAGCAATTCTTAACAGATTTACCCAATTTCCACATTTCTGAGCTCTGGCAGGTCAATCCCCTCAGCTTCTCCCCTCTTCCTGTTCTGCAGTTCCAATACCACCTTCAGGCAGATGCCCCAGCTACCTGCTTACAGCGCATGTGCAGCCAGGAACTGGACACCATCCCCTCAGATGGCTCACAGACTCCCCTCTAAGGTGCTAAACAGTCACTGATAGCCCGTCCTTCCCATCTTCTTTTGGGGGATGAGGGCAGCAGGGGGCTGGCTGCCTGGCTACTGCATCACAGAAACTCCGTTTATTTCATGGTTACTAGGTTCCCATCTTCTTTCTCAAGGACAATATTCCAATGTTTCAGCAGCTTTACCTTCGATATGGCTTCATTGTAAATAATTTTAGACTTAGGGAAGGAACAAATTTACATTTAAAATACAAATCTCCATGCATTCTTTGGCACCCCAGAAATCTAGATTTTTTAAAGAAGGGGTAAAATGTCTTCTATGGCAGGTCTCAGTCACAGCAGAGGCAGGAGGCCTTTTGAAAAAGATGGCTGTGGGGAGGGTCATTTGGACTCCTGTCCTAGCTTATGGGATCAGGCTGGTGATATGGACTTTGTCCTTCATTAGGTACTATTCTGGGCACTGTGACAATTCTTGGCAGAAATAGTTGAAGGGAGAAAAGAAAGATCTCTCTGGGCTCCTGTTTCAAGAGGGTTCAGTCTGTCAGGGTGGGCAGGGTGTAGCGGAACAGAATAGCTCACTTGGCAATAGAAAGCAGAGTAGAAGAAGGCAAGAAGACAAGGCCAAGAAACAGCCCCGCCACGCACACACCCCCAGAGACACTCGCTCTCACAGGACACTGCCACCATCTCCCAACAATGCTGTCACATTATGAACCCGTCGAGGGATGAATCCACTGAGTAGATCAGACCCTGATTGTCTCTGGAAACATCATAGACACAGCCAGAACTAGGCTCCACTAATTCCTCTAATCTCAAGCCAAGTCGACAATCAAGACTGAGCAGCACAGTCCCGGTTCCAGATTGCTACAGTGCTGCACGGTGGCATCCTCCTGGGTTCAGAGAATCCTTGCAGTCCAGGATCTCAACCATGGAGAACTCTGAATCAGCAATGGCTACCCTCTGCTTGGGTCTAAGGTTTTACCACATCACCTCCACGCAGCCCTATGAGGACAGAAGCACATGGGGAGAAATACTCTGGAGGAGGAGTTGTCTTGCATCTCTCTCCACCTTAAAACCCAGCCCTGTCCCCAACTTGTCCTCCTCCTTCGACTCAGCCAAACAAAACCCTAACATGAACCAGCTGCCCCCTCAGAAGGCAGCTTTGTGAGTCTTAGCTTTAGACACAGCCTGGATTCTCAGAACTGTCCTTCATCCAGCACGAACACCCACTCCAGAGCCCTTACAGGATTCACATCACATCCAGAAGTCAGTTATTGCTCACAAGAACTTTGAGACAAACCCTACTGCTATGCTGGTCTTAATACCTTCAAAGAGGGAGGGAGATCTCCCAAGACCACCTGAAGCACAGGTAGGCAGGTAGGAGCTGGGTGCTTCAGCAAGGTGGATTATTGTTTAATTTAATCCAGTTAATCTAGTTGTCTTTGGCTTAATTGGCTTTGTGGCTGTGGGGGCGGAGATATCCTCCTAGCTGGTATAAAAGGGGGGGGCTGTGAGTCTTGAGATCCAAGATCTCCCAAGACCACCTGAAACGCATGTACCGGGGCACGGGCTAAAGAGCACCCCATTCCCCCCTCCCTCTGCCAACTGGGATTGGCATCTGAAAGAGGCAAGCAAATCAAGCCCTCAACACAGTGAAGAGGCATTTGGGACTCACATTGGAATACAGGCAAGGAGAAGCCCATATGCCAGGAACATGAAGAAGAGACAATATGGGAAAGGTGCTGGATAATCCCACACCAACCTCTACCAACCCTGTGGAAGATTCCTACAGTGGGATCCCCGTGGGGATGGCCCAGGACACAGATATCAGAAGCACAATTGTGAACATACTTAAAGAAGTGCAAGATTATAAAGAGCAAATCAAAGAATTAAGAAAAGAGAATGAAGAACTCAAGAAGGAAGTGGAAACACTGAAAAGATCCCATGTTGAAAAAGATAAGGAAACCAACCAGTGAAGCAAAGAGCTACAGAAAGAGATTGAGCAGCTCCAAAAGGAAGTGGAAATACTAAAGAAATCAGAAGAGGAAATGAAAAAGGAAATCAAACGATCATCCAATCAAGAGGAAAGAATGGAAAAAGCCTCAGAAGCAGAATGGAGGAAGCAGAACAAAGAATAACAGGATCAGACTGGAAGATAACACAGAACAACTAAAACCTCAAGGAAAGATTCTGAAAAAAAAAAATACACAAAAGTGGAACAACCAGGAACTGTGGGACATTTGAAAAATCAAACCTCCACATCATAGAATAGTGGAAGGAGAAGAATCCTAAGAGAATGGTATTTGATCAGATCTTCAACAGAATAATGATGAAAACTGTCCCCAAACTAAAAAAGACAATCAATACAAATACAGAAGACACAAAGAACTTCCAACAGACAAGATCAGAAAAGAAACTCCTATGCCACTATCATAGTTAAAATGCTAGACACCCAAAAAAAAAGACAAATGCCTTAAAGCCACGAAGAAAAAACAACAATGACCTATAAGGGGAAACTATCAGAATACAACTGACTTCTCAGTGCAAACTGAGAAAGCAAGAAGAACATAGAGCAAAGCATTCCCAGGGTAATTAAAGGACAATAGATGCCAAACCCAGGTTACTATACGCCAAAATGTTAATTATAGTTGAAGGAGAGAGAAAACCCTTCCATGACATAAACAAGATGTAAAGTAATACATAGGTCAGGAAAAACCAACCCTTCAGAGAGAATACTTGAACCAATTCAAAGGACAGAAGAAAGAGAGGCAACCATCCCCAGGCACCTAGAAGAGAAATCAATAAAAGCATAAACTGCAGAAAGTAGAAACCATAAACCAAGACCACAAATGGATAATAAGGCAAAAGGAACACAAACCTACAGTCATAACCTAAATATTAATGGACTAAATTCCCCAATCAAAAGACTAGACTGGGAGATTGGATTAGGAAACAAACCCACCGATATGCTTCTACAAGAAACACTCTTACCTTCAAGGACAGGCACCACCTTAAAGTGAAAGGATGGAAAAAAATATTCCCAAGCAAAAATGGTACCAAAAAGAAAGCAGGTGTGTTGCTATTTTAATATCAGACAAATAGACTTCAAAGTAAAAGAAATCAGAAGAGCAAGAGAAGGCCATTACATTTTTTACAAAGGAACAATTCACCAAGAAGATTTCACTGAATATATATGCACCAAACTCTGGTGCACCAAACTTATAAAGACAATTCTCTCAGGACCACAAGTCACACACTAACCCCAGTACACTCATAGTAGGGACTTCAATACCCCACTGAGCCCTTTGGATAGGGCAACAGGACAAAGAATAAACAGAGAGACAGCGAATTTGAACATATTACACATATAACGCCAAATGACCTCATGAGACCTCTACCAAAAATCCACCCTGAATACAAGAAGACACTTGCTACCAGCACCCCCACAGAACATTCTCCAAAATTGACCACATATACTGGACACGGAAGAAACCTCCACAAACACAAAAGATTGAAATAATTTCATGCATGCACAGACCACAGTGCAATAAAGCTCAACATCCAACAACAGGATAAACCCTACTGACCTAAAAGAACACAAGGAGACTAAACAACAACACTCTGAATAATGAATGGGTTCAAAAGGATAAGAGAAAGAAAAAAATAAAAGCATTCCTGGAACTGAAGACAATAAAAACAACACAAAACAAAGCCTATGGGATACCTTAAAAGCGCAGTCCTAAAGGGAGAGTTTATCAGCCCTGGGCCTACATTAGAAAAACAGAAGAGGCACAAGTGAATGATCTAACATACACTGCAGCTAAAGCACTTGAGAGGCAACAATAGGATGAACCGTAAATGCAACAGACAGGAAGAAATAACAAAAATCAGAAGCAGAATCAATGAAATTAGAAACAAAGAAAAACAATACAAAAAAATCAATAAATCCAAAGTTGGTTCTTTGAAAGAAAGATCCAGAAAAATGCATATGGGAACACTTCAAAAACCTATACTCTACCAAGTTTGAAAACCTAGAAGAAATGATGAATATCTGAATCCTGGGAATCACCAAAGTTAACCAAGAAGAGATCGGACAGCTTAAACAGAGCCATATAGATGAAGAAATTGAAGATGTAATAAGAAACCTCCCATCTAAAAAAGCCCAGGCCCAGGACAGTTTCACGGTCAGAATTCTATAAAACATTTCAAGAAGACCTACAACCATTATTACTGAAATTGTTTAGAAGGATACTGTGGTGGTTTGAATGAGTGTCCCGCATAGGCTCTAGGTATTCGAGACGTTGTGTCTCCAGTTTCTGGCTTTGGATCTTGGGTGTGTGGCTGTCCTGGAGGAAGTGTGTCACTGGGGAGCGGCTTAGTGAGGTTTAACAACCGGATTAAATCCCGAGGTAAGGCTCTCTCTCTCTGCTTCCTGTGCTCTTTTGCGAGATGTGACCCTCGGTTTGCTGCCAAGTCTCCAGCTTGCCATGCCTCCCGAGACAATGAGACTCTAATTCCCTGGGAACGTCAATCCTAAGCTCAAATACAACCTTCTTTATAAGTTCCTTGGTCATAGTGCTTTATCACAGGTAACCAGAAAGTGCTATACAGATACAAACAGGAGGGATTTCCCAAATTCCTTCTATGAAGCCAGCATCTCTATTACCAAAACCAGGGCAAAGATACAACACCGAAAAAAGGAAGAACTATAGACCACATACTCTAATGAACAACAGATGCCAATATTCTAGGACCAGGCTATGGCAAATCATAACAGGACCTCAAATAAGAATCATCCATCGCAGTTGATCAATTGATTTCATACCAAAGATCGGCCATGGATAGGGTTCAACATAATGAAATCAAATGAAACATCAATCAGTACAATAAATGGAATGAAGACAAAAAACCACACAATATCTCAATTGTGATGGCGTGAAAAAATAGCGTTTCAACAAATCCAGCATCGCCTCATGCTCTAAAGTCTAGAAGGAACTGGATGGAGGGATCATTCCTTAAATGTAATCAAAGCCATATACAGGAAAACCCACAGCCAATATCATCCTAAATAGGAAATGACAGAAACTTCCCTTAAAGTAGGAACTCAGCGAGCTGCCCCCTGTCACCACTCCTCTTCAATATAGTGCTGAAACCCTTGCTAGAGCAATAAGGCAAGAAAAGGGATGGGGAAAACTTAACATTGTAAAATTTCCATTCTACCCAAACTTTGTATAGATTTAAATTCAATCCCAGGCTTGGAAAAAAATAGTCCTTAAATTTCATCTGGAAAAACAAAAACCCCAGAATATCCAAAATAACCCTGAAGTGAAAGAGTAACACAGGGGGGACTCTCTATACCAGAACTTCAAACTATACTACAGGGCTATATTCATAAAAACAGCCTGGTACTTGTACAAAAACAGACCTGTTGCCAATGGAACAAAACTTGAAGATGCCAAACTGAGTACATACAATTTCAGACAGCCATCCCAATATTTGACAAGGGGCCAAGAAGACACAATAGGACAAAAGACAGCATCTTCAGCAGTGTGGCTGGCAAACTGGATCACCATTTGTAGAAGAATAATTAAACCCTACCTCTCACCCTGCGAACAAAAGTCAACTCCAGAGGGATTAAAGACCTCAACGTGAACCCCAAACTCGAAGGCGATAGAAGAAAAGTTGGCAGCAACGACAAGACTGGTGTAGGAAAAGACTCCGAAATCAGACAGCAGCTGTGCAAATTAAGGTCAACAATTGACAACTGGACCTCATAAACTCAAAAAGCTTCTGTACATCAAAAGAAACAATCAAGGAAGTGAAGAGAAATCCCACAGAGTGGGAGGAAGCCTTTACCAGAAACACTGACAAGCATTTATTTTCCAGAATATATAAACTACTCAAAAAACAAAGAAAAAAGAAAACAAATGAACCCACTCAATAGATGGAGCAAAGACTGAACAGAAGACTTCACAAAGTGGAAAGAGATGGCTGAAACGGACCTTTAAGAAGTGTTCAACAGCACTAATCATTAAGGAAATGAAATTAAAAACCACTTTAAGGTTATTGTCTATGCTCCAGTAAGCTGCTTAGGATCAAGAAAACAAATGATACCAAGTCTGGAGAGGTTTGTGGGGAAAGGGGAACACTCATCCACTGCTGGTGGGAATGTAAACTTGTCAGCAGCTATGGAAAGCAGTGTGTAGAACCACTTCGTAAGACTTGGAATGAACTTGCCACCCAACCCAGCCATACCACTCCTAGGCATGTACCCTCAAGACTCACCCCACCGCAGAGATACATGCACGGCCATGTTTATTTCAGCTCTCTTCACAATAGCAAGGAGCTGGAACCAACCCAAATGCCCCTCAACTGATGAGTGGATAGAGAAAATGTGGTACATCTGCACAATGGAGTTCCATGCAGCAGTAAAGAGAGATGACATCATGAGCTTTGCAGGAAAATGGCTGGAGCTAGAAGACATCATGCTGAGTGAAGTAACACAGTCCCAGAAAATGTTATCCCTAATCTGTGGATGCTATTAGGGAATGTTATCCCTAATCTGTGGATGCTAGTGCCAATTACCTAGTTGTAAGTATTTCATGTGCACGGCCCCTTGAGCTTTTGTCCAAGCAGTTGGGAGTATGAATATTGGAAACAACAACAACAGAAAGGACTGCATCAAAGAACTGACTGAAACAGTGAACTTCTGCTCAAAACAGTCAACTTCCACATGGAGAATATTGAGAAAGACTGAGAAAGAGATGAAAAGCATGTTTGGCAGAATGCATGAGCTCGGGTGGGGTGGGGGGATGGGTGGACACGGGTCTAGATTTGATAATCTTGTACAAAATATATATTAAGAAAGAAAGAACTTCAAAGAGGGAAACTGAGTCATGCAGAAAGCAGGATTTCTCAAGGTAATATCGTTATTAGGTAAGTGACAGATCAGGTTTTGCCTGGGAAAGAAGCCTGGAGTTCACAGCCTAAGACAGCCACCCCTAGGAATCCAAAGTGTCACCTCCACAGGACTCAGTCAACTTTGTCTTTCCCATAATACTTCAGCATACCTTCCCTCTGATAGACTGGATGGGAGATTTCCCAAGTAGCCTATCACCTTAATGTGCCCTTCTGGGCTCTTTGCCCATGGAACCTTGGAGATACTCAAATGGCCTGTCTTCCCTGTTCCCACTGTAGAACAGCAACACCATACCAGGCCATGGACAACTCAGTCTACCGTAGGATTGCCCAGTCCTCAACAGGTCACAAGAAGCCCTCAAGGGAAGAAAAGCTCGAGGTTAATCATGGCAGCCACTCTGGGACAGCAGCAAGGGTGGTGTGACATGAAGAAAGGAGTGTCTCTGA
Source organism: Rhizomys pruinosus (assembly GCA_009823505.1). Classification (NCBI taxonomy): domain Eukaryota; kingdom Metazoa; phylum Chordata; class Mammalia; order Rodentia; family Spalacidae; genus Rhizomys; species Rhizomys pruinosus. The sequence goes on along the minus strand of VZQC01011742.1, from coordinate 2,869,071 downwards.
GACCAGGACAGTCAGACTGACTGACTTAAGTAGGATCTTCTCAGAGACAAGGCAGCTTTCCTGTGGGTTGAGAATGACACCAACTAGGGAAGTCACAGACATGAGGCTGCTTGGAAAAGGGCTGCAGTTCCTAACAGGACTTCTCACGGAGAGTAACGGGGAGTTATTGGTGGATTCTGAGGTGGAGCAGGACAAAACCAGACCTGGGGTCTAAAAGCTCATTGTGGGAGTGAGGTGTTATCTCAGGGAAAGTGTTTGCTAAGCAAAGATCTGGGTTCGGCTGCCAGGCACCTATGTAAAACCTAGGCATGGAGTTGGGTGTGGTATCACAGTTTTAATCCTAGCACCGGGGAGGCAGAGGTAGGCAGATCTCTGTGAAATTGAGGTCAGCCTGATCTATAGAGAAAGTTCCAGGCCAACTGGAGCTCCAGGGAGACCTCATCTCAAAAAAAAAAAAAAAAAAAAAAAAAAAAAAAAAAAAAGAAAAAAAATTAGGCCTGGTGGCCCCTCATTAACCGGGAAGGGGACGGAAATAGGGGGATCCCCCGGGAGGTGAGCTCCAGATTCAGTGAGAGACACAATTAAGGAAGGCATCTAAACATCAGCCTCTGGTCTCCCACATGCTCCTGTACGGGCAAGTGCACTCATGCATGTGCACACATATACGAACACGCATACACACTAACGACATTGCATGCGCAATACGATACATTGATCCATGCCACACACACACACCACACACATATTGTGGCCTTTGCGCACCCACACTCAAACACATTAACACTCATACACATGAGCACACATATGAACAAATGTATAACACACACACACACACACACACACACACACACACAAAGGTGATTCTGGAACGGTGACACATATACCAAGGGTAGATACCTGGATGTGTCCACAAACAGAGGAGAGTGAAGGAACCATAGCCCTAGAGTGTCAGCGCTGAGGAAGCAGCATCCCGCTTGCCAGGAGCCTTCTCCTGTAGGGGACAGTGGGTGGAATCCTCGCAGAGCGGCTGCAGGGCCTTTTCCCTGCCTTTTCAGAAACTGAAGGTCAGGGAGGAGCTGAGCCACAAAGCAAATGAGAAGACAGAAAAGAAAGGCACAGCCCGTGGGAAGAAGCAGAAGGACAGCAGCCGCAAGGTGACCTTCAGAGTCAAGGTAACGGGTCCTCGGCACCTCACCCCCTCTCCACAGCTGCTCCTCTCCTAGATCGTCTGACATGTTTTATGATGGCTCTGGGATGCATTCCTGCCCACACCCACACCCAAGAAAATGAATCCTCTGCAATGAACCCCCACCCCTCCAACTACTGTTTTCTTTAGGGCAAATGTCACACCTTCCTCCACCCATAGCCTTTCACTACCACTGAATGATGCCAGGGCCCAGTGACCCATGGGGACCCACAACCCTGTGGTTAGAGGGTATCCAAGACCTCCCTGCATAGACGACATACCTCCCTGGAAGCAAAGAGGAATAAAAGTGAAGTCTCAGAAAACCAGCACAGGTAGCTCCTCTGCTTCCTCCAACCTCTCCCTAAGCCAGGACAAGTCTTTGAGAAAATTCTGGGAATTACCCATTTGGGGATTGGAGGAGACTTAGCCAGGCCCTGTAAGTAGGGCATCACTTCTTTCCTACCTTCTCTAAGAACCAAGATCCAAATGCCGCCAAGAAGCAGGTGCCTACTAGTCAACAAAGCAAGACGTCTGGAACTGACCCAGGCAGGCGTGTCAATGGGCTCACCGGCAGCTACAGCAAGGACCTCCTGAAGAAATTCCGTAAGGAACAAACCTGGGCCCTGGGGTGCCAGAGCCGTTCTCCCTGGTCCTGTCTGTCAGAGGCAGTGGAAGAGCAGGGGATCTGTGTCATCAAAACTCGTGCACACAGGTATCAGGACCGAGCATGTGGGCTTCCTAGGGAATCACACCCAGGGCGGCATTTGGGAAGCAGGGGATGCCCTGAACAGGAGGCCATGATTGCCAGGCCTCCACTATTCCCTAGGCATTCTCCAGAATCCTGCACAGTATGCCCTGAACTGTTTTGGTTGACACTACCCTTGTAAGCTTCAAGTTTTCTTATTAATGTAGATACTGCAACAATGTCTACCACCAAAGGTACCACCCTGCTGGCCTGGCATCTCCTGGCTAGTGTGCACCCCTAGGATGGGGCAGGCCTGGGTTACGGTTCACAATCCTGGCACTGCCACCATAGCAAATTCAGATGTATGGTCCAGGGCATGTCCCTCCAACTCTGGGTCTAGGGTTGTGACGGGACAATAGCACTATTTTCCTTGCATGTAAGTCATGTAAATCACCCACCCTCACACAAAGGAGATGTTCAGCAAAAAAGCCAGCCACTACTGCTCAGTAGGGCAGGGCAAGGGGTGGGGTGAAAAAACGGTGCATTCCTTATGCCCAACCTCTTGGGACACAAGTGTATGTTAAACAATCCCAAAGGGATTCCAAGGAGCCCCTGGGAAAAGCGGGCAAGAGCTTGCAGCAGGACCCACTACTTTCCTACAGGAAGTCAGCCCTTCAGGCCCAACAAGAAATTCTTTGTTCGGTTTTTCATGGAACCCACTGGTCTGCCCCAGCTCAGCATGATCGGTACTCTAGGTGCAACGGGATGTGACACAGACTCCACAGCAATATCTTAGTGGGAAGCATCTAACACAAACAAGGTTTGCAACGTGTCCCTGTAGATGTCTTACTTTTGGCAAATGCACTGTGGTTATCCAGTATTAGCATTCAAGGAAACTGAATGAAGCACATGTAGAGGCCCTCTTCATTTTTTTTGATGCTAGCCTAAAATTCCTAATTGTTCCAAAATAAAAAGTTGGGATTGGGCTGGAGTGGGGCAGGGGGAAGGTAAAGGGATATATGTCTGAACTGAAGTGGAAAATGATGTATGAAATACATAAAGCATCAATAAAAAATGAAAATTAAAAAAATAAAAAAATTAAAAAAAAACATTGGAGCTGGGTGTGGCAGCACACGCCTTTAATCCCAGTGTTCAGAAGGCAGAGGCAAGCAGATCTCTGTGAGTTCAAGCCCAACTTGGTCTATACAGTGAGTTCCAGGCCAGCTGGGGCTACAAGGAGACCCTGTCTCAAAAAGACCAAATAAACAAACAAATAAATAGATAAGTAAATAAATAAAATAAAAAACAATTTAAAAAGTTGGGATTAAAGGCGTGCACCACCACACCCAGATTTTGTTTTGTTTTTTGAGACAGGGTCTTCCTGTAGTCCTACCTGGCCTAGAACTTGCTATGTAAAACAGGCTGGCCTCAATTTCACAGAGATCCACCCCATCTTCGAGTGCTGGGATTAAAGGCATGCACCACCACCATACCATTTAGGATGCTTACTTTTCAACTTTCATTTCAGAGTCGATCATGATTTATACACCACCATCAGCATATTACAGAATTCTGAATTTGAATATGTAGTTGCCCTTACCAGTAAGGTATTTTCTTTCCAATCATTAGTTTTATGTTGTTCATTGATTTCTCTTTATTTCATCTGAGCAACTCCCTCAAGACATGCTATTTTGTAAGTCTTGTAGGGAAGAACTCTCTTCTCTTTCTCTCTCTCTCTCTCTTTGAGACCAGGTCTCATGTAGCTGAGGCTGACCTTGAGCTTCTGATAGCCCTGTTTCCCCTTCCTGATTGCTGGGGTTACAGCTGTGCGCCACCACAGCTGGCTTTCTCCTTCCTTTCTAAAGCACACCTTTCGTGTACAGTATTTTGGAGTGTCAGGTTTTTCTTTTTGAATATTTTAAATACATTACCTGCCTGTATCCTAGTCTATAGTGTTTCTGTTTAGAAATTCAATGATAATCTTATGAATACTCCCTTGAATGTGAAAAGTTGCTTTTCAGTTGCATTCAATTTCTCTCTTTACTTTGACTTTTGCTGATTTAATGTGTCTTGGTGTATATGTTTTGGGGTCTTATGAATCTGGAAACTTATCTTCAAATTTTGGAAATTTCCATTAATTTATCTCTTTAAATAATCTTACAGATTCTCTCTTGGGAACCCATGATTTATATGTTATTTAATTTTAATTGAATTTTTGTTCTTGCTCCTCTTATTAGATCATTTGAAAAGAGTCTGAATTTAGTGATTCTTCTGTTCTGTCAGCAATGCTGTTCAATGCTCCTTATACTTTTCATTGCAGACACTGCTCTCTTCATTTCTTAGGCTGCTGTCTAGTTTGTGAGTGTGTGTGTATGTGTGTGTATGTGTGTGAGTGTGTGTATGTGTGTGTATGTGTGTATGTGTGTGTATGTGTGTATGTGTGTATGTATGTGAGTGTGTGTGTCTGTGTGAGTGTGTATGTCTGTGTATGTGTGTGATGTGTGTATGTCTGTGTGTATGTGTGTGTGTGAGTGTGTGTGTATGTATGTGTCTGTGTGTGTGTGTCTGTATGTGTGTGTATATGTGTGTATGTGTGTTTATATGGTCTGTGTGTCTATATTTGTCCTCATTTTATTCAAGCATGATCTTCTTAATTTTACTTAGCTGCCTGTTTTCTTATAACTCACTGAACTTCTTTTAAGAAAATTATTCTGGATCTGGGCATGGTGGCACATGCCTTTAATCTCAGCACTCAGGAGGCAGAGGCAGGTTGATCTCTGTGAGATGGAAGCCAGTGTGGTCTACATAGCAAGTTCCAGGCCAGCTGTGTCTACAGGGAGACCCTGTCTTTCAAAAAAGCCTGAAAAATGTTCTAAATATTTTTATCTTTTATAATTGACTGCCTATTAGTGCATATCTGCACTAATTATATAACTTATCAAGTTATTGTCCATCTCTTCATTGTATGAGTGTATATCAGTTTATATATTTGTTATCTTATATGTCCATCAACAAAGTTTATGATATTAATTTGTAATTAATTTCATAATTAATTTGATGTATTACTTTCCTCCAAAGGCCAATAAATTTCAATATGTTTAGAAAAATAACTACAATTACAATGATTCATTAATGAATTACAAACTTAAAAATTTCAGGCTGGGGTTGTAGCTCAATGGTCGAGGACTTGCCTAACACACCAGGCCATGATTTGATACCCAATAACCATGAAGAGAAACCTTTCATATACCACTGGTTAAATGTTATGAGCTTAAAATAGGAATGTTATACTTGTCAGATGGTTCATTAAAAAACTCATGATATGGGGGCTGGAGAGATGGCCTAGCGGTTAGGAGCGCCGACCGCTCTTGCAGAGGACCCGGGTTCGATCCCCAGCACCCACATGGCGGCGAGAGCTGTCTGAAACTCCAGTTCCAGGAGATCTCCAGCTTCAGGGGAATCCAAGACCCTCTTCTGACCTCCGCGGCATTGCACGACACGGGTGCACAGACTTGCATGCAGACAGTACATTTATACACATACAGAAATAAATAATAATAAAAAATTTAAAAAAAAAAACTCATGATAACCACAGAGGGAAAATATGTACAAGATATGCCAAGTATTAAGAGAAAGGATCAGAACAAACAGCTGCAAGAAGTTGTCAGAGCAGAAAGAAATCAGGATGGAAGGAAGAAAGAACGTAAAGAGCAACCAAAAAGAAAACAGCAATAGTAAGTCCTTATGTTTATAAGTATCTGTCTCAATCCATTTTCTGTTGCTGTAACATAATATCATACCCTGGGTAATTTGCGAATAAAAGCTTACCTCAATTCTGGAGAATGTAAAATTCAAGAGCCTGTTGGCAGACTTTGATGAAGGCATAGGTTCTGCTATGAGAAGCAGCTGGTGTGTGCAGGAAAGGAAGTATGAAGACTAGACTGGCTCCTAACAACAGGCTCTCCTGGCAGAGTAACTAATACCCACAGTACAACCTACCTCCCAATGAGGATCAAGTTTCCAATGTATGGATCCAGGGGACACATGTAAATTACAGCATTCTCTAACCAAAACAGAATGGCTTAATGGATTAAAAATAGCATCTGGTAGGGGGACCCTGTCTCAAAAAGACCAAAAAAATAAAAATAGCATCTAGCTATGGTGCCCACAAGAGACTCACTTTAAGTTTAAGAACACACACAAGCTGAAAGCAAAGAGGTAGAAAAAAGATATCCTGTGTAAAAGGGAAAAAAACAAGCCGGCTGTACTTACATCAAATGAAATAGACATAAAGTTAAAATTTGTCCCAGGGGACAAAGAAGGTTATTATAGAACAGCGAAAAGGTCAGTTCATCAGAAGACTAACAGTTGGAAATATCTATGCATCCATTAGTTTGCCTGAATAGATGAAACATATATTAATAAAACTGAAAACAAGTAAATAGCAATAATAGTGGGGAAATCTAATATCCTAAAAATAGGAAAAATAGAGCATCTAGACAAAATCAATAAGGAAACAGCATATTGAAAAGACACTAGGCCACTGGACCTCAGAGATGCCATGGATGAGCAGAGTGTCCATCTGACAGGAACAAGTTCACAATCTTCTCATTCACTTAGAAGGATATGTACAGGGTAAACCATAGCTAGGCCTCCGAGCAAGCAAAAAATTCATGAACATTGATAGAGCATCAGGTGTCTTGTCTACATGACGCTGTGAAGCTAGATTCAGTAAAAATAAAATCATAATTTAAAAAAATACATGGAAATTGAACAACACACTTCTGAATATAGCCAAGAGAATTTTTGAAGAGATGAACAAAATTGATAAATCTTCAGCTAGACTGACCAAGAAAAGGAGACTTTATGAATAAAATGTCTATGTTACAGCTGTCACAGAAGCACAAAAGATCATAAATGAAACTATTTATAAAAATGGCAATAGGCCGGGCGTGGTGGCGCACGCCTTTAATCCTAGCACTTGGGAGGCAGAGGCAGGCGGATCTTTGTGAGTTCAAGGCCAGCCTGGTCTACAGAGAGAATTCCAGGACAGCTGGGGCTACAGGGAGACCCTGTCTCTAAAAGACAAAAAAATTAACTCCTAGAAACATAAAAGCTGACAAAATTAAATCAAGAAGAAAATCCAAACATTCCAATAACAAAGAGATTGAATCAACAATCAAAACCCTCAAAGAAAAGTCCAGGGCCTGATGACATCACTGGAGAGTTCTATCAAAACTTTAAATAAGAATTATGCACACTAATCTATGGGCATAATAATCGTTAGGAGTCGGTTTAATACTATATCCATTTGGTATTCTCCTCTAGGGTCCAAGGCCTGTCTAGACACAGGTTCTTGGGTCTGGTAATGATGCCCAGTATAGAGTTAGTCTTGAGTGGGCCTTAAATCCAATCAGAGAGTAGTTGGTTACTCCCATGACATTGTGCCATTATTGTACCAGTAGGCATATCTCTCCAGGCTGATTGTTATTGTAGCTCACAGGGTGCACAGCAGGACAAGATTCATTATACCCATAAGTCAGTGCATCTCTCAAATTTCATAAGAGAAGCTTCTTTTTGCAGTAGATGGTGATTAGCACAGAGGTCAAAGTGCCAAGAATGAAAGACTATAGAGTACTCAGCCCTAAATGGGATATCTATATCACACCTCCTCCCTCCAAGGCTCAGGAATCATCACAGAAGAAAAGGGCAAAAAGATTTTAAGAACCAGAGGTAGTGGATGACCACAGTGAAGTGGTGTATTTCATATAACAGGACAGTTGCACATGGAAACTCAGAGGTTGTGACAGCATCCACAAGACCAATGCAAGGGAAGGCAAATGAAATCCCAGCATGGAGGGGGGAGTGGCCATGAAACTGGTGGGAGAGAGAACATCAGTTTTCTTCAGGAGTGTGACTGGGGAGGTTGACCATACGTGGATGGCCGGACACCTAAGAACACTAGGGCAGCACAAACTGGACATGACGAGTTAAAAAAAAATCAATGAGGACACAAATTTCGGTGGGGGAGTGGATCTGGGAAGAGGTGAGGAAAGGTGAGTGAATATGATCAAAATACACTGCATAAAATTCTCAAAGAATTAAAATATTTTAAAATAAAAAAAAGATATTGGCCAGGTGTGGTGGTGCACTCCTTTAATCCCAGCACTTAGGAGGCAGAGGCAGGTGGATCTCTGTGAGTTCAAGACCAGCCTGGTCTACAAAGTGAGTTCCAGGACAGCTGGGGCTGCAGGGAGACCCTGTCTCAAAAAGACAACAAATAAATAAATAAAATAAAAAATAAAAAAATATTTAAGTAAGAATTCATGTCAATCCTTCTCAAAGTTTTCGTTGAAAAACTGAAGAGATAGCCAGGCATGGTGGCACATGCCTTTAATCCTAGCAATTGGGAGGCAGAGGCAGATGGATCTCTGTGAGTTCAAGGCCAGGCTGGTCTACATAGTGAGTTCCAGGACAGCCAGAGCTACAGGGAGACCCTGTCTCAACAACAACAACAAAAAGACCGGACTGGAGAGATGGCTTAGCACCTACATGGCAGTTGAGAACCGTCTTTAACTCCAGTTCCAGGGGAATCCAATGCCCTCTTCTTACCTCCTCGGCACAAACCTACATGCAGATGCAGACAGTACATTCATACACATAAAAAAAAAGACCAAAATAAAATGGAAGAGAAAATATATCCAAACTCATTTTATAAGGCTGTCATTATTCTAATACCAAAGCCAAATAAGGAAACTACAAGAAAAGAAGGTCGCAGGCCAATCAATATCCATGGTCAACTTGCAAAACCACTCAGGAAAACACCAGCAAGCTGAATTTAATACCATGTTGAAAAGCCCTGCAGATGACCATGCACAATGTACCCCCAGCATGGAAGGACAATCAACACATGGAAATCCACACACAGGATCTGAGATCAACAAAGCACAGGGAAAGGCTTCTCAGCAGAGGTGGAAAGGACTTTGGTCAGAATCCAACACCTTTTCATGGCAAAGTCTCAGTCAATTATATCGAGTGTGTCTGAACACATGAAATGCCACACATGACAAGCCCACAGCTAACAGCACACTCAGGACCAGGAATAAGACAAGGGTGCCAACTCCCACTATCTCCATTCACCATAATACTGCAAGTCCTAAGCCAAGCAATGAGACATGAAACAAAAATGCAAGAAACCAAAATCAGAAAGGAAGTAAATAACTTCCTTTTGTATGTCATGGTTTTATAGAGAGAAAGGTTTAAAGACTTCCCCCAGAAAAGGGGCAAGATACTAAACCAACAAAGTTCCGTAGTGTTCCTTTTCATGGCGTGCATTCGTGGTATGCAGTGCTGGGTTTCCTAAAGGCATTTTCAAATATATACTTTGACCATTTTACCTCAGTGTCCTCTTCTGTCCTCCCCTCCTCCCTCCTGCTAGTTCTTCCATTTCCCACATAGCCCCACTTCTACTTACATTCATTTGAAACACAAACTGTTTTACACACACACACACACACACACACACACACTCGGGTGCACACACACAGACACAATCCAGTATCAACATAAGAAAACACTTGTATTTCTCATTTTGACTTATTTAATATCACACTACATTTCTTTTCAAAAGGAAAAAAAATAACAAATTTAAAGATTTTATTTCTTTGTGCATCTATACAGGAGTGTATGCTATGTGTGTAGGAGTGCCCAGGGGTCCACAAGAGAGTATCAGATCTGGATCTGGCAATTCCAGGCAGTTGTGAGCTGTCTGACATAGGTGCTGGGAACCAAACAGCAAGAGAAACAAGTACTATTAACTGCTAAGCCATCTCTCCTGCTCCTGAAAAGCAATTTTTGAAAAATAACATAATAACATCAAAACAATAAAATACTTAAGAATAAATTATAACCAAGAAGGTTAGATATATGTGCATTGAAAACTGTAAGACACTGGTGAATTCACACAGGATTGAAAAGATATCTTATGTTTGTGGATTAGAAAAATAGTCTAAACTTTTCTATATTACCCAAAGCAACCTATAGAGTCAATATAAAATTGCGTCTATCAAAATTCCAATTGCGTTTTCACAAAAATAGGAAGAAAATCCTAAAATGTGTATGGAACTACAAAAAGCCCCCATAGCCAAAGCATACTTGAGAAAGGAAAAAAGTCGGAAGTCTCACACTTCCTGGTTTCAAAATTACACTGCAAAGCTATGGTAATCTAAACAGCATTGCTCTGGCTCAAAAACAGACACAGAGAAACAATGGAACAAAACAGTCTAGAAATGAGCCCACACACATAGTTAACTAGTAGTTAGCAAATATACAAGCATATACAAAAGAGAAAGAATTATTGTCACCGGGCGTGGTGGCACTAGCCTTTAATACTAGCACTTGGGAGGCAGAGGCAAGTGGATCTTTGTGAGTTCAAGGCCAGCCAGGTATACAGAGTGAGTTCCAGGACAGCTGGGGCTACAGGGAGATCCTGTCTCGAAAAAAAAAAAAAAGAGAGAGAGAGAAAGAATTATCAACTCACTAAATGGTATTGGGGAAAATGGGATATCTACATGGAAGGGAGTGAAACTGGACCCCATCTTACACCACGCAATAAACAACTCTATAGATAGAAAGACTTAAATGTAAGACCAGAAACTTGTAAAACTTCTTTAGGAAAACATAAGGGGGACCTTAAAGAACTTCTTTCTGGTTCAGCGCCATTGTTTCTTTGCGGGGGGGGGGGGCCTCCTGAAGCTCAGGAGCCCAGAACCTGCTCCAGACAGATACCGGGGCACGGGATAAGTCAGGCATATCCCCCCCGCAACTGGAATTGATGAGAGAGTATCCAAGTGGATTTTTTTTTGAGAACCTTCAGAACAGGAAGGGAAGAGTGACTTAGACTTCCAATATCCAATATACAAACAAAATTGAAAGCTTGAAACCTAGACAAGTCAATACTCCATAAACAAGGAGGAGGAAAGAAAATAAAAAAGCATCAGGAGGAGGCAAGCAAAACCAGACTCTAACATAGTGAAAATCACATTTGTGATTGGCATAGGGATACAGGCTAAAAAAGGGAAAACCCTCATGCCAGGGACACAGCGAACAGATAACAAGGGAAAGGTGCAGAATAATTCCACACCAAGCTCTACCAACCCTGCAGGAGATAGCTACAGTGGGATCCCCCTGGAGGTGACCCAAGAAACAGAAATACTAAAGAAATCACAGAATGAAATGAAAAAGGAAATAGAACACTCATCCAATCAAGAACAGAAAAGAAAAAGCCTCAGAAATAGAATGGAGGAAGCAGAACAAAGAATATCAGACCTGGAAGATAACACAGAGCAATTAAAAAGCTCAAATAAAGATGATGAAAAATTTAAAAATACACAAAAGTGGAACAACCAGGAAATATGGGACACTATGAAAAGGTCAAACCTGCACATCATAGGAATAGAGGAAGGAGAAGAATCTCAAGAGAATAGTATTGATCAGATCTTTAACAGAATAATAGATGAAAATTTCCCCAAACTGAAAATAGACAAACCTATACAAATACAAGAAGCACATAGGACCCCAAATAGACAAGATCAGAAAAGAAAATCCCCACACCATATTAAAATGCTAGATGCCCAAAACAAAGATAAAATTCTGAAAGCTACAAAAGAAAAACAATTCACATACAAAGGGAAACCCATCAGATTTACAACTGACTTCTCGGCACAAACCATGAAAGCAAGAAGAACATGGAGCAAAGCATTCCCAGTGTTAAAGGACTATGGATGCCAACCCAGAATACTATACCCGAGAAAAATGTCGATTATAGTTGAAGGAGAGAGAAAAATCTTCCAAGACATAAACAAGATGATAGACTACATGGCTGAAAACCAACTCTTCAAAAAATACTTGAAGCAACTCAAAGGACAGAAGAGAGGAGCAACTATCCCCAAGCATTAGGAAAAGAAACTAATAAAAACATAACCACAGGAGTAGAAGCAGAGAACAAAAATCTAAATGGATAATATGGTGAAAGGAAGCAACATCCATCTTTCAATTATAACCTTAAATATTAATGGACTAAACTCACCAATCAAAAGACATAAACTGGGAGAATGGATTAGGAAACAAAATCCATCTATATGCTGTCTACAAGAAACCCATCTCAATTTCAAGGATAGGCATCAACTTAAAGTGAAGGGATGGAAGAAAATATTCCAAGCAGATAGTACAAAAAAGAAAGCAGGTGTTGCTATTTTAATACCAGAAAAAATAGATTTCAAAGCAAAAGAAATCAAAAGAGACAAAGAGGGCCATTACATCTTTATTAAAGGAACAATTGGTGATGAAGATCTCACAATCATGAATATATATGCACCAAACTCTGGTACACCAAACTTTATAAAGACAACTCTTCAGGATCTCAAGGCACAGATTAACCCCAGTGCTCTAATAGTAGGGGACTTCAATACCCCATTAAGTGCTTTAGACAGATCAACAGGACAAAGGATAAACAGAGAGACATCTGAACTGAATGAAACTATACAGCAAATGTACCTCACAGACATCTATCGAATATTCCACCCAAACACCAGAGAATACACTTTCTACTCAGCACCCCATGGAACATTCTCCAAAATAGACCACATTCTGGGACACAGAAAAAAACTCAACTAATACAAAAAGGTTGAAATAATCTCATGCATTCTATCACAACACAGTGCAATAAAACTCACTACCGACACCAGGATAAGCCCTACAACCTACAAGAACACATGGAGACTAAACAACACTCTCCTGAATAATGAATGGATCAAAGAAGAAATAAAGAAAGAAATAAAAACATTCCTGGAACTGAATGACAACAATAATACAACACAACAAAACCTATGGGACACTTTAAAAGCAGTTCTAAGAGGGAAGTTTATAACCCTAAGTGCCTACATTAAAAAAAAAAAAAAAAAAAAACCAGAAAGAGCACAAGTGAACGATCTAACACTGCAGCTAAAAATACTTGAGAGACAACAACAAATGAACCCTAAACGCAGCAGACAAGAAGAAATAACAAAAATCAGAGCAGAGATCAATGAAATAGAAACAAAGAAAACCATACAAAAAATCAATGAATCCAAAAGTTGGTTCTTTGAGAGAATAAACAAGATAGACAGACCTCTAGCCCAGTTAACCAAAAGAAAGAGGGAACAACTCCAAATCAATAGAATCTGTGATGAAAGGGGAAATATCACAACAGACAATGAAAAGATCCAGACAATCATACGGGACTACTTCAAAAACTTATATTCTACTAAGTTTGAAAACCTAGAAGAAATGGATGAATATCTGAAATCCTGGGAATCACCAAAGCTCAACCAAGAAGAGATCGACAGCCTAAACAGACCAATAGTACAGGAAGAAATCGAAGATGTAATAAGTAGCCTCCCAACCAAAAAATGCCCAGGCCCGGATGGATTCACGGCAGAATTCTATAAAATATTTCGTAAAGACTTACAACCATTACTACTTAAATTGTTTAGAAGGATACAAATGGAGGGACTTCTCCCAAATTCCTTCTATGAAGCCAGCATTACGCTACTACCAAAACCAGGGAAAGATACAACCAAAAAGGAGAACTATAGACCCATCTCCCTAATGAACACAGATGCCAAAATTCTAAACAGGATTCTGGCAAATCGCATACAGACTCACATCAAGAAAATCATCCACCATGACCAAGTTGGATTCATACCAGAGATGCAGGGATGGTTCAACATACGAAAATCAATAAACATCATCAAACATATCAATGGACTGAAGGACAAAAACCACACCATCATCTCAATTGATGCGGAGAAAGCCTTTGACAAAATCCAGCATCCCTTCATGCTTAAACTCCTAGAGGGAATTGGAGGGAGTATCATTCCTCATGTAATCAAGGCCATATACGGAAACCCACAGTCCAATCTATCCTAAAAGGGAAACTACAGAAGCATTCCCTTAAAGTGATGGAACTCGACAAGCTGGCCCCCTGTCACCACTCCTTTTTTTTTTTTTTTTTTTTTTTTGTTTTTTGGTCTTTCCGAGACAGGGTCTCCCTGTGGCCCCAGTTGTCCTGGAACTCACTCTGTAGACCAGGCTGGTCTCAAACTCACAAAGATCTGCCTGCCTCTGCCTCCCAAGTGCTAGGATTAAAGGCTTGCACCACCATGCCCTGATATAGTGCTTTTCAATATAGTGCTTGAAACACTTGCTAGGGTAATAAGGCAAGAAAAGGAAATTAAAGGAGTTCTAATTGGAAAAGAGGAAGTCAAGATATCCCTTTTTGCTGATGATATGATTGTTTACTTAAGGGATGCTAAGAACTCCACCAGAAAACTCCTAGAAGTGATTAAGAGCTTCAGTAAAGTGGCAGGATACAAAATAAATCTAGAAAAATCAGTAACCTTTCTTTACACCAACAACAAGTAACTGAATAAGGAATACAAGGAGACCTTCCCACTCAAAATAGCCTCAAAAACAATAAAATACCTAGGAACAAACCTAACCAAAGACACCAAGGATCTCTACAACAAAAATTTTAAACCCCTGAAGAAGGAAATTGAAGAAGACATCAGAAGATGGAAAGACCCCCCTCATGCTCATGGATTGGGAAAATAAACATAGTAAAAATGTCCATTCTACCCAAACTCTTGTACGGACTTAATGCAATCCCAATTAAAATCCCCAAGAGTTTCTTCGCATGCTTGGAAAAAAAATCCTTAATTTCATTTGGAAAAACAAAAGATCCCTAATAGCCAAAACAACCCTGAGTGAAAAGAGCAATACAGGGGGATCTCCACACCAGACTTCAAACTATACTACAGGGCTATAGTCATAAAAACAGCTTGGTACTGGCACAAAAACAGACCAGTTGACCAATGGAACAAAACTGAAGATCCAAACCTGAGCACAGATAATTTCAGCCATCTCATATTTGACAAGGGGGCCAAGAAGACACAATGGAGAAAAGACAGCATCTTCAGCAAGTGGTGTTGGCAAAACTGGATTACCACCTGTAGAAGAATGAAATTAAACCCCTACCTCTCACCCTGTACAAAAGTCAATTCCAGATGGGTCATAGACTTCAACGTGAAACCCAAAACTCTGGAGGCGATAGAAGAAAAACTTGGCAGCAGACTACAAGACATAGGTGTAGGAAAAGACTTTCTAAATCAGACAGCAGCTGCACAAGAAATAAGATTGACAATTGACAAATGGGACCTCATTAAACTCAAAAGCTTCTGTACATCAAAAGAAACAATTAAGGAGTGAAGAGAAAACCCACAGAGTGGGAGGAAACCTTCACTGCAGATACATCTGACAAAGCATTGATTTCCAGAATATACAAACTACTCAAAAAACAAAGAAGAAAGAAAACAAATGAATCACTCAAAAGATGGAGCAAAGAACTGAATAGAGACTTCACAGAGGAAGAATTAGAGATGGCTGAGAAACATCTCAAAAAATGTTAAACATCACTAATAGGGAAATGCAAATTAAAACCACTTTAAGATATCATCTCGCTCCGATAAGATTGACTAGGATCAAGTAAACAAATGATGCCAAGTGCTGGAGAGGTTGTGGGGAAAGGGGAAAACTCATCCATTGCTGGTGGGAATGTAAACTTGTACAGCCATTATGGAAAGTAGTACAGAGAACCATTGGGAAACTCAAAATGAGCTTGCCATTCGACCCAGCCATAGCACTCCTGGATATATACCCACAAGACTCATCTTACTGCAGAAATACATGCACAGCAATATTTATTGCAGCTCTGTTCACAATAGCAAAAAGATGGAACCAACCCAAATGCCCCTCAGCTGACGAGTAGAAAGAGAATACGTGGTACATGTACACAATGGAGTTCTATGCAGCAGTAAAGAAAGATAACATCATGAACTTTGCAGGTAAATGGATGGAACTAGAAGATATTATGTTAAGTGAAGTAATACAGTCCCAGAAAAACAAACGACGAATGGTATCCCTCATCTGTGGATGCTAGTGTCAATAACCCAATTGTAAATACTTCTTGTGGGGAGAGATGCATATTGGAAAGAACAACAACAGAAAGACTGTATCAAAAACCGACTGAAATGATGAAACTGGAGGGGTGGGAGGGGTGGGAGAGGGACACGGGTCTATATTCGAATAATGTATATTTAATTGATGTGAGTTTAACAAGTATCCATCTTTGCCCAAACTCTATCTACAAACTACATGGTATTTTTAGGACTCAGTAAAAGTAAAAATATCTGTATTAAACAACATTGGTTTAAAGGTTTTAACAAAAACAGTAATACATCTAAGTTAAGTGGAAATATAAATTGTCCACTTTTGTTCTACTTAAAATCTGTATAACAATAACCTTGGGATTAACATATACAAACATTCTCTATAATTTCTGTGTTATACTGTATCATCTTGCAACATTCTCTTTTACCTGTAGGATAATTTAACTTAAGGAATTAACTTTGCTTCCCAAATTAACAACATACAGTCACCCGAAACAGCTTGGGTAAATTTAATGAAATTTACACCTTGATTCCTGCCTATAGGTATGTGTACTACAACTGCCTTTTTGAGACTCATGGGTCAAAAAATAAAAACCTGCTGGGCATGGTGGCACACACCTTTAATCCTAGTACTCAGGAGGCAGAAGCAGGCAATCTTTGTGAGTTCAAGGCCAGCCTGGTCTACACAGTGAGTTCCAGGACAGCTGGGGCTACAGGGAGACCCTGTCTCAAAAAGACTAAAAATAAATAAATAAATAAAAAATAATAAAATTAAAAAAGGGGGGAATACAGTTATATATTAAACCATGTCAAATTTTCAATTTAAATCTTAAAACTAACTATGGGAAAAGATTTGTATGTTCCCATAGGTCAAAACATCACCAACTTGGGCTGGAGAGATGGCCTAACGGTTAAGAGCGCCGACCGCTCTTACAGAGGACCCGGGTTCAATCCCCAGCACCCACATGGCGGCTGAGAACCGTCTGAAGCTCCAATTCCAGGAGAACTCCAGTTCCAGGGTAATCCAAGACCCTTCTCTGACTCCGCGGCGTTGCACAACACGGGTGCGCACGCTTGCATGCAGACAGTACATTCATACACATACAGAAATAAATAAATTAATAAAAATTTAAAAAAATTTTAAAAACACACCAAGTTAATTTCTGAGAAAGAAAAAGATACAGCTTTGCATTGTGCAGGATGTACCAAGAAATACCAGCAGAGAAGTTGGCCCATCTAAGCATTAAAAGGAAGAAAAACCTCAGACTGCTGCAGACATCAAATATCTCTGTGGATCCTATTTGTAAGAACTGCTTATAATGAGTCCTAATGAACCTTCCCTTCTAGGTGCAAAGTCTTAATATGAGAGACCTTCTTACATCCTTTTCATAGAACAAAGAAATACATGATGGTAATGAAGTCATTCTTTAACCGAAATTTAGAGCTGACTGTTATAGAGGTAATCTCCTACAAAACCAGTATAACTGCTTTCTTTAATTGACTAATAGACATAGGAAATGTGAAAAGGATTATTCTCTATTCAGAGCCAAATATAATACTAAAGTCTTTTCAAGCTGTGCATTTAAGCAAAATATATTAATACAGGAGAGCTCTGATATCAGCAATGGATTATTTTGCCAAGGAGATGTTGGCCAGGGGATCCAAGCCCCCCCCCCCAAAAAAGGTAAAGGCTTCTTGCCTGTAAACTGGGATACCTGCAAGAAGAGAGGCAGTAAGGCCCTGCTGTTGAGGACCTGATGCAAGCATGGGAAAGATGTATTGAGACTGCACTTGCAAGCATACAGTTGTTCTCTGGTTACCAAAGGCCACTAAACCAATAAAGCAAAAATTGGTCTCCTTGAGTCAAGCAAGACTCCTCTGTCAGCATCAGCTACACCTCACCTGCCTGGAAATACTGTGCAGCAGTGGCAGCCACATGTCTGTATATCCCAAATCTAATTGTCTATTAGCTCTCTCCTTGGAGGAATAATTTATGACTGATGCCACAAGCTTACATCCTCTAGTGGTTTGGAGAAGTTATAAGCCACAGTAAGACCTTGTCATCTTTTACAGAAAAAAATATAATTCATGGATTAACATACCATCCAAACATCTGTGTCTATACCAAAGTAACCTACCATAATAATTAGTACTGTTTAAATACCTATATATCTAATTGCTTGTGGTTCATTAGTAGGATTGAGAGGTTATACCTGGACAAACTGTCAGCCCATGAAAGGAAACAGCCAGAACTGATCAGAGTCCAAAACGACATCTCCAGAGAAAGTAGACTGTTTTGCTTCTCATCCACCAGTACCCCCTTTTCTAAGCCTAGGGAACAATCTGTGGAAGAGGGGGCATGGTAGAATGTAAGGGCTGCGATTGGGGTGAATGGTGAAACTACAGCAACATAGTCTGGACACTTATTTGATCAACATGATTTATAAAAGCCCCACCAGCTGGACGGCGGGACCCTTGGGCTGTGTGGGTTTGGGCATAGTTGCTTGCAAACTGGTTCTACATGAAGGATGCTTGTACTCATAACTTATTACTTAGTGTTAAAAAAATAAATAAATAAACCAAATAACTAAAAAAAAAAAAGAAAAAGAAAACATAAGGGGGAAACCCTCTCATCTTAGCAATGACCTTTTAATATCTCTGCAAAAGTACAGATAATAAATGCAAAACATAAACCAATAGGATGGGACTACATCAAACTGAAAGACATTCATGCTGCTCAGAAAATCTCTGAAGTAAAAGACAATGAATGGAAGGAGAGGAAATGGTCCCCATCTACCTAAGGAAGGCTAAGCATCTGCCGTGATTTGGAGATTTGTCTCCCAAAGACTCATGGCTCAAGGCTCAGTCCCAGCTGTTGGAGCCAGTCATTGACAGGGACCCCAAGAGCCCCGACCTCACCCATGGCCTGATCCACCGATGGTTTCACAATGGGATGGCACTGACAGTGTGGGAAAGCAGGAGGTGGGGCCTAACTCGGGAAGTACATCATTTGGTCACATCCTGGACAGAGCTGCCTTGCTCCCTAGCAACTCTCTAGCCCACTCTGCTTCCCAGTTGCCAAAGGATGGGTGCCTCCACTCCACCATGCCCTCTGCCGTGATGCTCTGCCTCACCACAAGCCCAGAGACAGTACAGCTAGGTGTCCACAGACCACAGCCTCTGAAACCCTGAGCCAAAATAAGTCCTTCCTAGCTTAGTTGAGTTTTCTCAAGTATTGCACAGAAAGCTGAATAATGCGCTGGGCGTGGTGGTGCACACCTTTAATCCTAGCACTTGGGAGGCAGAGGCAGACAGATCTCTGTGAGTTCAAGGCCAGCCTGGTCTACAGAGTGAGTTCTAGGACAGCCAGAGCTACAGGGAGACCCTGTCTCAAAAAGACCAAAAAAAAAAAAAAAGAAAAGAAAAGAAAGAAAGCTGAATAATGCACCATCCAAAGTATAGAAGGAGCTCATGAACAGTAGCAAAAACCAACAAATTTTAACATGGGTAACTGTTCAAAGGTCACAGAAAGATGGACAATAAGTTCATGAAGACATGCTAGCATCAACAGTCACCAGGGAATGCAAGCCGTAGCAACAAGAAGAGACAACCTCATACCTCTCAGGATGGCAATATCAAAAACACTAGCAAAGGAGTTGGAGAGATGCCTCAGTGGTTATGAGCACTTGTTGTTCTTGCAGAAAGCCAGGGTTTAGTTCCCAGCACCCACATAGGACCTCACAACTGGCTGTAACTACAGTTCAAGGGGATCTGACACCCTCTTCTGGAGTCCACAGGCACCGTATGCATGTGGTGCACTTACATACCTGCAGCCAAACACTCATGTACATAAAAAAATAATAATGCTTTTTTTCTCCAGGTGTGGTGGCTCATGCCTTTAATCCCAGGGAGGCAGAGGCAGGTGGATCTCTGTGAGTTCAAGGCCAGCCTAGTCTACATAGTGAGTTCCAGGACAGCTGGGGCTACAGGGAGACCCTGTCTCAAAAATACCAAAAAAAAAATATATATATATATGCTTTTTTAAAATGGATAAGCAAATGTTGGAGAAGGTATGGAGACAGAGGAGCCTTATGCCTTTGGTGAGATTGTAAGTTGGCAGAGCATTTTGGGAAAAAGAAGCTTCCATTCAAAAATTAAAAGTAGACACATCTATGATGCAGCTCCTACATCTAAGGCTCAGGGAACATCCTGGAAAAGGGCAGAAAGAATATAACAGCCAGAGGGACAAGACATCTGCTGTTAGTTAATGCATTCTAGACGTAAGCTATACCGATGAAATCTCCACAGTATGATAATGTAACAAGATCAGTATATATTAACAAAACCAGTTGACATGCCCATGGTGGATGAGAGGTCTCATCTCAAGATGAAGAGCTACAGGCAATCAATGGATGCTGACGGAGGGAGGGAGGATCAGTTTTCTTCAGGGACGAGTTCCCTGAGTTGATCTAACTCCAAGTGAAAGCCCTAAACACAGGTTCCCAGGAGCACCACTGAATGGACATATATATGTAACTAACAACCAAGGAAGGGTACTGGAAATTGGGAGTGAGTCTACAACCGGGGAAGGGGTTGTGGGGGAAGAGATGGAAAAGGTATGAAGACTATACTCATATTCACAAAAAATTTAAGAAATTGGGGCTGGAGAGATGGCCTAGCAGTTAAGAGCACCAACTGCTCTTACAGAGGACCCGGGTTCGATCCCCAGCACCCACATGGCGGCTGAGAACCTTAACTCCAGTTCCAAGGGAATCTGATGCCCTCTTCTGACCTCCGCGGAATTGCACGACATGGGTGCACAAACCTACATGCAGACAGTACATTCATACACATACAAAAATAAATAAATAAAATTAAAATAAAATAAAATAAAAATAAATTAAAATTAAGTACTAAGGGCTAGACATGGTGTCGCAGGCTTTTAATTCCTTTAATTCCAGGCAGAGCCAGGTGGAGCTCTGTGAGATCAAGGCCACCCTGGTCTACATATCGAGTTCCAGGTCAGACAGAACTACATAGTAAGACCCCTGTTTCAAAAAAATTAATAATAAATAAATTTCAAATGATCTAGCAATCCCTCCTGAAACATAGCCAGGGGAAGTGGGAGCGATCTCAACAGCATTCTTCAAAGGTCACGGACGATGGACAAGGAGCTCATGAAAGCTCTGCCCCTGTTCCACTCGTGTTTATCACAGCATTATTCACAGCAGCCAAGATGTAGATCAGACTAAGTGTTTACAGATGGATGAAGGGACAAGAAAACGTGAGTTATACGTACGATGGAATGTTACTGAGGCATAAAAAGGACAGATGAATTGAGGGGGCATTGAGTTAGGTGAAATGTCAAAGAAAGACACCACAGGATCTCGTGTCTGTGGGATCTAAGAGCTTCTAGAAATAGAAATAGAACTGTGGTTGAAGAACTGCCAGTCAAAGGTACAGACTTTGAGTTATTAGACAAAGTTCTCAGGATATAATATAATATAGTTCTGATGATTGTGGTTAACAATACTCACTCCTTTCTACATTTGAAATTATTGTAGTATTGTCAAAAATATGGTGGTATGAGGCTGGAGAGATGGCTCAACAGTCAAGAGCACTGGCTGCTCCTGCAGATGACCTGGGTTTGATTTCCGTCACCCACATGGCAGCTAACAATCATTCGTAACTACAGTTCCAGGGGATCCGCACTGCCGCCTTATGACCTCTATATGGATTGCATGACACAGGTGCACTTACATACATGCAGGCAACACACTCATACACATAAAATAAAAATAACAAAACTAATATACATATAGTATTACATACTTCAAATTCACTAAGAGAGTTGAATTTGATTGCCTACACACACAAAAAAAGTGTTAACTCTGAGGCGATGGGCATGTTAAAATGGTTGTCAACCATTTCTCAGTACACATGAATATCAAATAATAATCTTATGCACTTTAAATATAAGCAATTTTATTTGCCAAGTTATTTTTTATATTTTATTATTTTTATTTTATGTGTATGCGTGTATTGCCTGCATGTATGTAAGTGCACCTGTGTCATGCAGTGCCTACAGAGGACAGAAGAAAACATCAGATCCCCTGGAACTGGAGTTACGATGGTTGTTAGCCACCATGTGGGTGCTGGGATTCGAACCCAGTCTTTGTGCAAGAACAGCCAGTACTCATAACTGCTGGCCCTTATTTGTTAATTTATACCTCCACAAAGCTAGAAAAAAATTAAATGAGCACGTTGACTACTGTGGTTGTGACTGCATTTGAATCCATCATTTTGCTTATTTGTTTCTAATGTGTCCCATCTGTTCCCTGCTCCCTTCCAATGGTCTTTATTTCCTTCATATTTTCGTTGTTTGTAACTATGACTTTTGTGCTGTTTTAGTGATGCGGTTTGAGTTTACAGTGTTCATCTAACTCTCCACAGTCCCCCTTCACTTCCTGTGAGCACAAGTGACTACAAGAAGGCATTCCCCCATCTGCCCCACTGTCCTGCTGGGCCACCTCACATGTTACAAACCTCACAATACAGCATGAAGATGTTTGTTTGTTTGTTTGTTTGTTTGTTGTCTTTTTGAGACAGGGTCTCCCTGTAGCTCCAGCTGTCCTGGAACTCACTCTGTAGACCAGGCTGGCTTTGAACTCACAGAGATCCACCTGCTCTGCCTCCCAAGTGCTGGAATTAAAGGCGTGCACCACCACGCCCAGCTTTAATGTTTGTATTCCTCTGTACATCCCGAACTCTATCTGAAGTTCTTTCCCTTCACAGGAAGCTTTTCCTGTAACATATCTAAATAGGAATCTAACTTCTCACAGATTTTATATGTTCAAAGTGGTCTTTATCTTACCTTCTCTGAAAGGAAACTGAGTGTACAGGCCTGGTTGCTGGTCTTCTCCCTGTTCTGCTCCAGCACCATGCTGGGATCTTGCAGTTCCCAGTGAGGCTGGCAGCCCTCTGGATCTGTCTCTGTGCTATGTCTTCCTTGGCCTTCTTTGAAGATTTTCCTCTTAAGCAGTTCACCAGTGAGGAGTCTTGATGTCATTTGCTTCATGACTCTTTTTTTTTTTTTTTTTTTTTTTTTTTTTTTTTGGTCTTTTCGAGACAGGGTCTCCCTGTAGCCCCAGCTGTCCTGGAACTCATTCTGTAGACCAGGCTGGCCTTGAACTCACAAAGATCCGCCTGCCTCTGCCTCCCAAGTGCTAGGATTAAAGGTGTGTGCCACCATGCTTGGCTCTCTCTTATTTTTAATTTATTTATATATATATATATTTTTTTTTTATCAAATCTAGACCCATGTTCCCCCATCCCCCCCACCCCACCAGAGCTCATGCATTCTGCCAAACATGCTTTTCAACTCTTTCTCGGTCTTTCTCAATATTCTCCATGCAGAAGTTGACTGTTTTGAGCAGAAGTTCACTGTTTCAGTCAGTTCTTTGATGCAGTCCTTTCTGTTGTTATTGTTGTTGTTGTTTCCAATATGCATCACTCCCAACTGCTTTGGACAAAAGCTCAAGGGGCCATGCACAGGAAATACTTACAACTAGGTAATTGGCACTAGCATCGACAGATGAAGGATACCACTCATCGTTTGTTTTTCTGGACTGTTCTTCACTCAGCATGATGTCCTAGCTCCAGCCATTTTCCTCCAAAGCTCATGATGTCATCTTTCTTTACTGCTGCATAGAACTCCATTTGTGCAGATGTACCACATTTTCTCTATCCACTCATCAGTTGAGGGGCATTTGGGTTGGTTCCAGCTCTTGCTATTGTGAAGGAGAGCTGAAAATAAACATGGCTGTGCATGTATCTCTGCAGTGGGGTGAGTCTTGAGGGTACATGCCTAGGAGTTGGTATGGCTGGGTGGGTGGCAAGTTCATTCCAAGGTCTTCCAGGGTTCTCCGCACTGCTTTCCATAGTGGCTGCACAAGTTTTACATTCCCACCAGCAGTGGATGAGTGTTCCCCTTTCCCCACAAACCTCTCCAGCACTTGATCATTTGTTTTCTTGATCCTAGCCAGTCTTATGGGAGTAAGATGATATCTTAAAGTGGTTTTGATTTGCATTTCCTTAATGACTAGTGATGTGAACACTTCTTAAGGTGTTTCTCAGCCATCTCTGATTTCCTCACTTGTGAAGTCTCTGTTCAGCTCTTTGCTCCATCTATTGAGTGGGTCATTTGTTTCTTTCTTCTTTGTTTCTGGAGTAGTTTATATATTCTGGAAATCAAATGCTTTGTCAGATATATTTCTGTGGTGAAGGTTTCCTCCCACTCTGTGGGTTTTTCTCTTCACTTCCTTGATTGTTTCTTGATTGTACAGAAGCTTTTGAGTTTAATGAGGTCCCATTTGTCAATTGTCACCTTAATTCTTGCTCAGGTGCTGTCTGATTTAGGAAGTCTTTTCCTAACCTATGTCTTGTTAGTCTGCTGTCAACTTTTTCTTCTATTGCCTTCAGAGTTTTGGGTTTCACATTGAGGTCTTTGATCCATTCTGGAGTTGACTTTTTGTACAGGGCAAGAGGTAGGGGTTTATTTCATTATTCTGCAAGTTGGTGATCCAGTTTTGCCAGCACACTGCTAAAGATGCTGTCTTTTCTCCATTGTGTCTTCTTGGCCCTTGTCAAATATCTGAGATGGCTGAAAATTGTATGTGCTCAGGTTTGGATCTTCGGTTTTGTTTCATTGTCAACAGGTCTGTTTTTGTGCCAGTACCAGGCTGTTTTTATGACTATAGCCCTATAGTATAGTTTTGAAGTCTGGTATAGAGATCCCCCCCCTGTTAGCTCTTTTCTCTCAGGGTGTTTTGGCTATCTGGGTCTTTTTTTTTCCAAATGAATTTAAGGACTTCTTTTTCCAAGCCTGTGAAGAAATCTTGGGGATTTGATTGGGAATTGCGTTAAATCGTATATAAGAGGTTTCGGTAGAATGGACATTTTACAATGTTAATTTTTCCCAATCTATGAACATGGGAGGTTTTTTCATCTTCTGATGTCTTCTTCAATTTCTTTCTTTAAAGGTTTAGATTTTTTGTTGTAGAGATCTTTTGGTGTCTTTCGTTAGGTGTTCCTAGGTATTTTATGTTTTTAGGCTATTGTGAGTGGGAGGTCTCTTGAATTCTTTCTCCGTTGCTTGTTCTTGGTGTAAAGAAAGGCCATGATTTTTTTTATGTTAATTGTTTATCCTGCCACTTTGCTGAAAGCTGTTAATAGTTTTCTAGGAGTTTTTGGTGGAGTTTTTAGCATCCCTTAAGTAAACAATCATATCATCAGCAAATAGGATAGCTTGACTTCCTCTTTTCAATTAGTACTCCTTTAATTTCCTTTTCTTGCCTTATTGCTCTAGCAAGGGTTTCAAGCACTATATTAGAGCAGGAGT